>APFE031131225.1:9581-20354 GCA_000404065.3 Pinus taeda
GGATTCACTTAAATAAAACCTATTCTTGAAAATGGGCGAATGGAAGGTTGTAACTCCTAATTTCAAGGGCTAAATTTACCTTTTTTACCCTCTCCCTTAAAATAATGTGGGTTATTTGAGGTGATTTGTAAAAATGTACTATGATACAAAATATTCGCCCACTAAAAATTTAAAACCCCTTAATTTCGCCAAAGGGCGAACATTCGCCCCTAAAATCACCCCTGTCTGCCACTACCCTTACTATGCTTCTCTCCAAGTTGAGATACAAGTCCCTTCTCTAATGTACCGAACTTTTTATAAGGAGCTACATTTTCTTTCTTACCTACACCTTGAGGTATTTCCCGCTTAAGAGACCATTTTCCTTTGGTCTTGTCATTGCCTTTCCAGTCACACTTAGGCTTAGTATTGCACTTCAACTACTCATAACAATGCTTCAACTTATGAATGACTTCTTTTAATGACCAATGCTCATCATACTCAATCTGATCTTTAAATGCTAATGGTAGTCACTAATGAATATTTGAACCTTTGTCTTCTCATCCTTAAGGTAAGGCACATACCTCAACAACTCCAGAAACTTAGTCATGTACTCTTTATTTGTCATAGACCCCATATTCATTCTGTAGAACTCCTTAGCCTTACCATCATATTATCTCTCTAACAAGTAATTTTTATTGAAGATTCTTTTGAGCTCATCCAAACTCAACTCCTCTATCATGATGCCTCTTACACTCTTCACATCATCTCACCAATTGTATACCTTTCCTTTAAGGCTGAAAATAACTATCCCGACCCTCATGTTCTTTGAATAATCATGCATGTTGAAGAACTTCTTCATCCCAAGTAACCATGCTTCTACATCTTCTGGTTTCTTCAACTCTGGATCAAAGGTAGGAGGCTTGGCCTTCTTGAACTCATCTAGAAAGTATCTCCTCTCACTCCTCCTCTAAGGATGATAACAATGATGAACATGATATATCTATGAACCAGAACTAGAATAGAAACCCTAACCACTACCCCTCCTATCAGGTGTATCCATCCTTCTGTCACCCTTGTCCAACTTGTGTCCTCTATGAGACCTACTACCATATGCCCCATTATTTCTTTCCTCATGTCCATAATTAATCTATGGTTTTCCCTGTCTCTGTATATCTAATAAAATTTGAAGGATGACTGCATTAACCTCGACTTGATTCTCCTGAGCCCCAACAAGCCTTTCTTGTGGCTGAATGATCATGTCATTATTTGCTTTACAACTCCTGGTTTCTGCCTTTAGACTTCTCAAGGCATCTATTTGTCAGGAGAATACTCTTCCCCATGTTTATCAGTTGATATGCAAGGAGAGTCACGTGAACTGTAATCCACCATTTTTCTTGTCATATTTGACCTTCTCATTCGTGAAAACATACCATGTCAGATAACCAAATATAAACATAATCCAACCTACCTCAGTGAAGTTCAGGGGAGGCTATATCATCTGCACAATCAGTCTGTATTAGTGTAATATATATATATTATATATATATATATATATATATAGATATCAACCTATCAACATCATGCATTGTAACAATGACCAGATACATGAAAAACATAACCACTATGATACATGCATAACAAACACAATGACAATTGACATGCATGCATTACAATCACATCTGGCCCATCTAGTCCAAGTGTTTGAACCTAGATGTTCTGATACGACCCTCTAATGATTCCACCCCACATTTACCCGTTTTTACAAGCCCTCCGGGCCATTAGAGAAATTTTGAGGTCTAAAATGGGCTTCCTGAGGAATATTATAAAATAATACTGGAAATATTAAAATAATATTAGATTCCTCATCATGTTTTGGAGAGAAAAAAGAAAAACTACTTTTTCAACTCATATTTTCAACTTATCTTTTAATGATTTTACTCAAATTTCGAGTGGGAGCTCTCATTGGATGCATAATTTAATTATGCATCAAAGGAGTATCCATGTGAAATACTTTCGATGGACCCTCATGCATGAAAAATGTGAAATACATGAAAAAAACGTGATTGCAATCACAATTTTTATGTATTTCACATTATTTGTGTAGTAGGGTCCATCAAAGGTATGCAACATGGGTACTCCTAGGATGAAAAATTAAATTCCGCATACAGCAAGTTCTCCCACTCGAAATTTGAGTAAAATCATAGGGAGATAAGTTCAAAATACAAGTTGAAAAAGTAGTTTTTTTTTTACCTTTTTATCTTTACTCCAAAAAAGGTGAATCATCGCCATGGTTGACATCATCATATTAAATATTATCAGTTCTTATAAAGTTGATTTTTGTTGTACATATTTGTTTGAGGCCCATTTTTTACCTCAAAATTTCTCTAATGAAATGTGAAGCGAAATGCTACTATGACATGACCCAGCCTCCTAGTTCCAATTAAGGAAGTGGGGCCTACAAATTGACCACAAACTGACATCCTATAGGGACTATAGATCACCCAGGAGCTGAAGAAATACCCCATGTGGTCAATTCCTAAGTTGGAACCTTGTTTTAGTGACGTATACCTATAACCACACCCTTGACACTGCCTGCATGTGGTTGTGAGCCTCCAACCACACTCACAAGCCTTGCTCCATGTGGTTATGAGCCCAATTTTCCAGTCTAGATCATGCGGTTCCAGGATCGAAGCCACTTTTCTAGGCTAGCCTTCAGACCACTACCCAGAACTTCCTGTAACATTATAGAATCATATTTAACATGAAAACTATTCTAATCATTCAAACTTGAATCAGAAACTTGACTTAGATTAACTAGAACACAATAAACATTTCCTCAAACACATGGTAAACATGTAAGTTACAGGTCATGAACGCATATATATGACTGTAAATCTCAGTACTTTATCTAAAAATCATTGAGAAGGTCTAATGCCCTCTCAATTAGATACAACAACACTTTTCATCCCATGCATTCATCAACCATTCATCAACTTATTAAGTATAACAAGAGCCATAGCTGGAACATGTTATAGAACCATGATTATAACCAACATATAACCAGAATATTAACCATTATAGAACAACCATCAAAACTACATGATAACAAGCACAAGTACTCATGAATCACAATAGGAAAATAGCTCTTGTTAACATATGCAAAATCCAACCAAGTTAGGGACTTGCAGTTACCACCTGACCAGAGATTGAGCTGAACCAAATCTTTCCTTCATCCACTCACCCTCATGCCTTAGTCCAAGCATGAATGTGGGATCTGATGGCATTAACAAAGACATAAACAACAAAGGGAATCCAAATGTTAAAACTCCTCCACCCTCAAACTATCGTGATCTCACCAAAACCAGTCAATAGATCACAAAACCAAAGCAAGCTTGGATGCCTCAGAATTATTTCACCATCCTTTGAGGAGTTTTCCTATCTCCACCAACCTGTCGAGGACTTCTTAGAGAAAACCATCTCCATCCCCAACCCTTGAGAGTTTTCTTGAGACCACCTCACTTAGATCCAAAACCTTCCAGTACTGCAAAGCTTAACCATAAATGAATTTGATCACACCATGGCTATCAAAGAAATGGAAATGCAAGGATGAAACCTCTATCTAACTAGGAAAAAACCATGCTAATGAAAATAAATGAACCAAATACACAAATGGATGAACCATGCATTCACACCTTAGCTAGGAAATCACACATGCAACCTATTACCTGCAAAATCTTCCTACTGAAGCTGATCATCCAACCTTCTCCTTGCTTTCCTTTACTTTCCTTGCTTGTCCTTTTGTTTCCTTTGCATGCTTGATTTCTTTCTCCTCTTGGTACTTTCTCTCTCTCTCAAACTAATTCTAAAGCCAAACTCACAAAAAGTTGTGAACTGATCCTCAAAATCCTTTTTATCATTGAGGCCTCTATTTTCTTTATTTTTATTAATTTTCCTTCTAATTTCCCGCTCATGAAAATCTATGTCTCTTCACCTTCCTTTTCTCATATTTTACTTTATTTTCATAAATAAATGTCAATTAATTCCTCTTTTCCTTTGTCAATACCTTTGCCAATTTCCGCGGCCAATAATAAACCAAAAGTGATGCCCACTATAGTGATTTTCCCAACATTAAAATTGGAATACGTGTCCCATGACCTTGGTCTTAATTTTCTTTTATTAACCTTTATTACATGAACTTTTAACTCGAGGTCGCTACAATAGATCTTGTTTCTGTTCCATACTTTGTTTTTGGATTTGCAAATTTCCAAATGTTGATGATTTAGTACTAGTGTAATTGATTACTAAATTTCGTAACCAAGTGTGGTTGTTCACTATATCATTTGTTAGCCAATTTGTCCAATGTACTTAGGAATATACGGGGATGAAAATTTTCATCTCTATAGATGATATTTTTGTATCCATTTTTACAATGTTCTATATGGGTTACAAGCTCACATCTGACTTAAATTTTGGAATATTGGTCACTACTAATATATTTTTACCTCCAAGTTGGTCAACATAGTATGTTGTGGAAATCATCCAAGTCTAAAGTGGGGAACATAAGTATCCTACCATCATGGTACTTGATTTGTAAATGTGTGGTTGAGGCTTTACAATCTTCCTTATTCTCCAACCGAATTAGATATTTCATCGAGATGATTTGACAAGGAGTTACATTCCCCAAATCCTAATGAGATGCATGACCTAAGTCTTGAGTCTATTGGGGGGATTTTTGGAGTTTGCTTTAATTTATTTTCATAATCGATAGGTAGTTATTTTTTGGAAAAATAGGCCAAATCTTTTCCATTGGTATTGTTTCGATAGGAAAATATTCCTTAGCCTTCGACTTGTATTTTTCCAATTGTCATTCAATTGGTTCATCGTTTAAAATTTTCCCAATAGATAATGGTGAATCAACCTTTTCTTCATGCACAAATTGATACAATCATTTGGCTTGTGTGTCATCCTAGGATTTTATCCAAGATTTCCCTTCTCATGGATCAAGGGAAATCAAAATTTTCCCATTGTTCCCAATGATTTTTATCCTATCTCTTTCGAAGAAGATAGTTTCTTTCGTAAATTGAATTTAGGGGACTTCAACCAGTGCTAGAAATATAGGTATTCTTTTGATCAAGTATATTATTTTGAAGTTGATGAAAGTCGATATAGCCATTATAGTTTTATCATTTTTTAGAGTACCAATGGGTTCCAAGAATCTATGATCCATTAATTTCAAGTAGATTGTGGTTCTTTACAAAGTTTTCCTATAGAGTTTTACCCGAGTGTTTCATGGGAGAATATAAAATTGTGATCCAAAGTCGATGATGAATTGATTTATCATATGTCCATTAATTTCTAGGTGAACTTGTGGATCATAATATTCATAACTTTTTTCTTGGAATAGATGGTGGATATTCTTATATGGATTTTGATCTTCCCGATATCTATTCAGTATGTTTAATAGTTGGATTAATTGACATAATGCTTTCTTTTCTTTTTATAATTCTAGGAATTCTTGGATAATGTTGTCTTTTAGCATGTATATTTTCACAATTAATAACACGATGATGCCAATTTCCAGAATACTAAGTGATCTTGTTATGGTGTCTAATGTTTTGGGTGAACACTTCGCTTATCTTCAAGGAGCTTTTTGTCCTTGAAGATGGGTGAAGTGTTCACCCAAAATGTTGGACGCCATAAAGAGATGACACAATATTCCAGAAATTGGAATCATTAGAATGTTGTCTTTACTTGACGTTTCATTCTAATTTTGTCGATCAATAGGTCTTTCCTATTCATTATTTTTGAAGAAATCAATGGTTTCACTTGGTAAGTTTTTCCTATTATTGATTATTTTGATAAGGGTTACTAGCCCTCACTGGTCGAACTACATATTTTATCTAGCCCTTATCTGGTGACGACATGAATTTTTTAGAATTTAATACTTACTACTTGGGCATTTATTGGAGATGATTAATAACTATTTTGTTCATTAAATTTTACAAAATTTTGGGACAATCCTCTAGAAAGTGATCTCCCAATCCACGTATCTTACAAAACAAAGGTTTGTTCTATATTTTAGAGGGTAGTTGGGTCCAACATGCCATTCCTTCTAACATGTAAAAGAATAGATTCAACCTCAACTTAGACCATGACCTCTAACAAATCATCTATTCAATCCTCCATGACCCCTCCCTACTTAGTAGCCACCATGACCTTAATACCCATTTCCTCCATCCTAATAATTGTTTCCTATTCCTCCTTGATGTTGATTTTCCATTGTTCTATGTTGTTACAATCACTTTAGCCAATTAATTTATTTAATTAGAAATCTTTCAATATAATTTATTCTTCTAATTATCAAGATCAATTGTAGATAGAACAGTAAATGAAATAGATAGTAGAAGGCAATCAAGAGAAATGAGAGACACAAGGATTTTGTCAAAGACAAATGAAAAACCCCACAAGGGGGAAAACCCTTTCAAATTCTTCTTCTTATTAGATTATCATAAAATGTTTAGCAAAGAGAGAGTGCAATGTTCCAATTCATTAATCATAAGATTATCAATAAAACCAACCAAACAATATCCAAGAGATTATCCAAATAAACAAATATGATTCAGATCAGAGTTTCTGAGCCTACCGTAAATGGTCAATGTATGTGGTCAACTATCAAAAGTATCCTAGGTCACAGCCACATAGATCTTGTGACCATGTGTGTCTTTATAGCTCTCCATCATCCAAATTTCTACAGTCAAGCATTTCCAGTTCCAACCTTGCGACTACAAATCAAATTACTTCTTCACATGTGCGACCTCAGACCTTGCATTTTCGGACCTGTACAAACCAATTCTGCGAACCAACCTCAGACCTTTGTGAACCAAAAAAAAAAAAGAGAGAGAAGAATATTTTTGATGATGTCCAAATGAGGGTCACTTGACTTGTATTTATATGCTTCCAAGGGTGTCCAATTTCTCTTTAAAGTTGACCTATACTTTTGTGCACATGTGGGTTTCCTCCTTATATTTACATTTTTACTTAACCAAATTAAATTCTTCCAAGAGCTAGGAGGTGTCTTTCTTGATGAGGAAGATTGTCCAAAGGAGTGAATTTGTCCCTAAGCTTCCAAATTAACACTCCCTTTCACCTAGGGAGAAATTATTGGCTGCAAAATATGTCTTATCTCAAATATCTCGTCATCATCAAATGTCGTCACTGCTCATCTCTTTGCATCTTCTAAACACTCTTGAATCCAACAAAAGAAGAATTTGACATCATCGGGGATCTCAAGATACCACATTCTATCCATCAGGGAGCCTACGCTACCACCTAGAATCGCCAACGAGGAGCTAATGCTACTACTTGAGAACCATCATCATTGGGGAGCTTATGTTAATACCTGGAATCCAAGGACAATAGGCGTGATGCAACTTAAAGTGAGGTGAGGATCACAATTATCCTATCATATGTTGATCTTCCCATCAGGACCCTAAAGAGTCAAGTCATAGAACACCTGAATTGACTACCTTGGGAGGAGATACACACTTACCATTAATGGTAAGTATCAGACACAACCCAAGGCACTTGGGGGAGATAAAAACTTACCCTACAAGGTAAGGATCAGGCACATGCAATTCAGATGGGGAGGAATAATCCCAACAAGCCCAACTTGTGGTTAGAATGCATACTAGGGTATAAGCAATAGGGGGGGATACATACTTACCATGAGGTAAGGATCAAGCATGCCCTGAGATGAGAATAAGAGAGAGACACACTTACTATAAGGTAAGGATCAAACACACCTATTGTCCATGAGTTCCCTCAACCCCATGAGATCTTCGGCTCAAATATTACTCACCTTGGCAGCTCAGATAGGGGGTAACGACATTGCTTAATGTCGACAATTAGCAAGGACCCTTACCCAGGAGGGTCACATCCATCAGTCCAAGTTGCTCTCTAAAGACCAAGAACTTCCCTTTCATCAAATCGTTGGTGAGCATGTCTGCAATCTGCTCATCTGTTGAAATATGATGGAGTCTCACAACTCCTCTATAGCGCCATGTCACGTTTGTAATGATATATGATCTCAATGTGCTTGGACTTGTCATGAAACACGTGATTCTCTGCCAATTGAATCCCACTCTTTTTGTCACAATATATCATTGTCATATCTAGGACCTACTCAAACAACTCTCCAAAGAGGTTCCTCAACCAAACTTCCTCACAACAAGCCATGCTAGCCACAATATACTTTGCCTCTACCGTACTCAAGGCCACATAATTTGTTTTCCTGCTCATCCAAGATATCATCGCAAACCCCAAACTAAATTAACACCTTTATGTGCTCTTCCTGCCAATAAAAATTCTAACCCAATGAGCGTCAATGTATCCATGAAGTCATACATCAATGGTAGAATATCATAGAACAAGGTTAATCATCCCATGCAAATATCTCAATATGTGTTTGGAAGCAACCCAATGTGCATGAAGGGGCTCAATCATGAATTTAATCAAAGTGTTCACTATAAAGCATATATTAGGACAGATGTTCACTAGGAACATCAATGCCCCAATCAATTTTCAGTACTGAGAAGGATTCACCAAATTAGGTCCAACAAAATCTCTGCATAACTTCTTGAAATTTATCTCCATTAGTGTAGCTAAGGGAATGAATTAAGTCATTATAAAACTTTCCAATAACTTCCCAACATACTTTCCTTGAGAGAGGAAAATCTCTCCAAGTCTCTGCAAAACCTCTAGTCCTAGAAACTAATGTATCATACCATGATCCTTCATTTCGAATTTAGATGCTATCTCCCTCTTACAATCGAGCATAAGAGGCTCACTACATATCAAGAACATATTGTCAACATATAAAACCAAAATCAAAGGCATACCTTGGACCACTTTGAAGTACATGTTCAGATCAACACTGCTTCTTTTGAATCCAAGCTTCTGTAGGTAACTGCCAATACGAGCATACTAGGCTTGGGAGTTTGCTTCAAACCATATAATGCTTTCTTCAACCTGCAAACATGAGTCTTCTTGTCCTTCACTTCAAATGCTTAAGGCTGCTCAACATATACTTCTTCTTGTAGTCTTCCATGAAGGAATGTTGTGTTTACATCCATCTAGTGAAATGTCATTCCTTAGCTCGCAACAAGGGAAAAAATCGATCTAATAGTAGTGTAGCAGGCAATGGGAGAAAATATATCATCATAGTCTTTTACCTCTTTCTGGGAGAAACCTCGAGCCACGAACCTTACTTTGTACTTATCAATGCTTCCATTAGCTTCATGTTTGATATTATATAGCCATTTTGAATTTACGACAAACTTTTCCTTACATAACATCCCATACATCATTCTTCATAATAGATCCATATTCTTCAACCATGGCATCCTTCCAAACTTGTCCTTTGACAACTTTTTCAAAAGTAGAAGGTTGAGCCTTGATCATAGTGTTCATAGCTACTACGTATCCTTGATAACAACATGGCATATTACTTTCTCTAAAGGTCCTTTTGGTAGGAACATATCTCTTGACATCTTGTAAAGTATGACAAAGCCATAGTGGTCTCTTCCTAGTAGGGGGGTCACTTGGAGGAGGATCCAAGGGGTCCATAGGCTCCATGGGATCATGAACTATGCCCTTTTCAAATTAAGGCACAAAAGGACCTTCTAGTATGTCATCATCACCTTTCTTGTCAGCAAGAGGAAGGTCTCTTGCTTTTCCAAGGGCAACATCTTCATCAAAGTTACATTCCTGCTAAAATCAATCTTCCTCTGACTATATTTGTATATTCTAAATGCTTTATAATTTTCACAATAACCAAAATACATACCTTTCTTTTTGGTGGCTTCTAGTTTTTTCCTCTTGTCCTTTGGAAGATGGAAATATACAAAGCAACCAAATATCCTGAGATGTCCAATGTTGGGCTTCACACCTTTGAAAACTTCTTGGGGAGTCTTGTTGTCCAACGCTTGATGAGGTACCTAATTTTAAACATCTATTGTTGTATTTGTAGCTTCTCCATAAATAAATTTCGACAACTTTTGATCATGCAACATAGCTCGGGAAACTCCTACGATGGACATGTTCTTTCTTTTGGTCACTCCATTTTGCTCGAGGTTGTAAGGTACACTAGTTTCCTTCTTGATTCTAACCTGCTTGCAAAAGTCAACGAACTCATTTGAAATGTAATCTCCACCATTTTTGGATCGAAAGATTTTGATCTTCTTCCATGTTTGATTTTCGATCAGCACCTTGAAGTCCTTGAACATATCAAAAGCCTCATCCTTATGCTTTAAATAGTATATACATGTCTTATTTGAGAAGTCATCAATGAAGATTATGTAGTAGATATGTTCACCAATAGAGTTCCATGTATAGGTCCACATAAATCAAAATGAATAAATCGAAGAATATCATCAATATTTTTCTTGCTAGAGGGGAATGGTCACTTTCTCTTCTTACCTCTGGAACACCCTAGACAAAATCCATTATTATAAGGAGAGCTTCAGCGTAAATCACATAAAAAAGATTTTTGCCAACGCGTTTCGAACCAACCAATGTGGTTCATCATCAGGACAAGTTGAGAGTACAGATCTAGCCCATCGTGTTAAATAGCATAAGCAGAGACTCCAACAACTAAAACCCTCTAACGGTTACTTTATCAATCAAGAACCCTAGTCAAACTACCTCTAATAATTTAATATTAAATTAATATTAAAAAACCACCAAAGGTTAATTGTTAGAAAAATATATTATTTATTTAAAATTTAATCTTTTTCT
>APFE031131239.1:0-176660 GCA_000404065.3 Pinus taeda
TTTATTATTTTTATTCTTTTTTTAATTTCTTAATTCATTTAAAGTGGATCATCGAACTAAGCCTTCGGAAACATCACCTAGGACCTAGGACTTAGGACTCATGAGGGGATTTAAAACATTTTTCGACCCTCAGGACACATTACATCATGACTTTTACAATTTACATCTTAAGGGAGAAAAACCCCTTTAACATAGATCCTCACAAATCACCCAGTTCTGCGACCAAACATAATCTAGCAGATTAACACACTAGGATTCTCCTAAGACTCTAATGACAAAATCTATCCTGGCTTTGGGGTCAGGTTTGAAGGAAAACTCTGCCGATCCGTGGATCGGTGAGACGAAAAACCTTCCGGGACATAGATTATCATTAGAATGTTAGGTCCACCTAGGCAATTTACATACATGACTTTGACCTGCTAATATTATTTACATTTCATACATGCATACAAGGTTTACAATTATATTGATCAAGCTGCTGATGACTGCAGGATGGCACGGACACGTTGATCAGGTGCTGCCCCTTTTTGCGAAGAAAAAGGGGGTGTACTGCATGGGTGGTTGACTGGTAGAGGTCAACAATCCCAACATAAAAGTTAATAGCATAAGGAGAGTTGAGAGGGATAAAATAGCAAGGAAAGGAGAGGTGAGAGGCAATGAAGCTAGGATGGGATCAACAAAGCGAAGAGGTGAGACGTGAAAATGATAAAGATAAATTAGTGAAGGCATGAAGCAAGATGAAGTAACATTGGTTGAGCTAGCAAAGAAAAGTGGTGAGTGGAGATCATTCTATACTTTAAATAGAAAAGGAAAGAAGCAAAATCCAACAACACTAAGGTTGAGATGGTGAAGGAAAAATTCAATTGGAAAGCGACATTTGGAGGAATAGTTGAAGAACTGATCCCATAGCTGCAGTCTATGGGTTGTGACAACCAAGACCAATGTTACTGGGAGGCAAGGAAGACACATGGAAGTTGGTCCAATCTAGTGAGAAGCCATCTCGAGTCGGGCCCTACTCAAGAGGACAACCTAGAGGAATCCATTACTAGCAAATTAACATAGGAAATGAGAGATAAAAAACAAACAAAAGTAGAGTAGGAAGAGTTCTTCCCTAATTAGATCAAAAAGGATAGGAATAGAAAGGATAAAGTGTCTATGAGCATGGAAAGTATGACCAAGAGTGGTACTAATTTTTTAAGGGACACTAAATATAAGAGGCCTAAGTTGGACCCACAATGGTCCCATTTTGAAATGGGCATTCATTCAACTTGGTGAACCGAATTAATTATGGAAATATATTCAAGCCACTAGAAAAAGGTTATGAGTGTAAGGCGAGTCCTTCCCAAAGAATTCAATTGACAAGGGAAAGAGAAGAAGAAAAAGAGAAAGAAACCATACAAGGGCAAGGAAAGGCAAGAGGAGAGATAGGTTCGGTACGAAGTGAAATGAAGGGCACATACTTTTGGTTCAAGATACAAAAATTGAATAAGGAAGGAATGGACGAGGGTGTTAAATCAAAGGTCAGTAAAGTCCATGAAGGGTATCTTTTCTTTAGAGAGTATGACAATACTTTTCATTATAGATCTTGCACTCAAGTCCTTTTCATTAAAAGTTTCACACTTGTGATAATTACACCACTTCTAAATATTTCTAGAGAGGTGGTCGATTGAGATAGGAGGTACTTGAGATGTTTTAGAATCCTCATAAAATATTTTTGGACAAGGAAAAACAAGGAAAACATCATATGTTTCATTGAAAGGGAGGTTTAAGAGGGTAAAAATGGCATATCTTGAGTCTAGGGAGAATAGATGTGAATAGGAAAGGAACATGTGATTGCCATCATGACATCAAGCCTATCAAAGTGTCACCTTGATCCTATTCACCAAGAACACTTTTAGGTGACCTATAGTGAGAAAACTCTTGTGTGGTGAAATTGCACTAAGTAGTAGGAGGAGGAGCATTGAGGTGATAGTGGAATCCACCTCATTGTTGTGTCTTACTCTGGCTTTTGTCTTATGAGGCCCCTCACAAGACATGCTAGATTTTGAGGCAACATGAACTCCTAAAGTTGGTACCAAGATTGTGTTATCTTCCATGAAGCCAATTTCCTTCCATGTCCTCTTTTCACATGCACCTATTAATTGATAGGTCATTCTCATAATTATTCCTGTGAAAACTTCAAAATTGAAATCTTATCGCAGCAACTGTTATTAATTCTTCTAACTCATAAATTAAATATTTAGTTTATTGCTACAACAACAAAAAATTACGCAGATTATAACCTTCAAAAATAAAATTATGCAGAAAATAATAATGCTAGAAACTGACAAAATTTAGCACACACGCATAAAAATATGACATCGTTATCTTTGGACGAAAGTCCTGAGAAAAACCCAACTTGGGAAAATCGGTGCAGCAACTGAGGGTTTTTATTATTATGCAGCAGTGAAATCTAAGTACAATAATATAGATTCTGAATTTGGAAATCTTACAGAGAAAAATACTCCCAAAAATCTAGTGAGGAATTTTCCTCACCCCACAAGAAAATTTGGCCTTGAAGACTGACCTCTAAAACCCTCTACGAATTGCCCTGCGTCACCCTCTGTGTGGGTTCTCGCAGGCTCTAATCCATACGGCCTGAATCTCAATCTAAGTTGCTTCTTCCACTTGGCACTAACCCTGGAAATGCCTCTCCTAGCCTCTGCAAAATTCTTCTGCCCTTGGGACATTGAAACGACTTCTTGAATCTACAAATCGAACTGCCTCTAGAAGCTACTGCACAGTACTTGCGTCAGCCTCTCTGTCGCTCTTCTACCTCTTTCCAAGTGCACTCACTAGATCTGAAAATCTTCCTCAAGTCTCACTATTTCTGCCCCTCACTATCTCTACTTCCTCACTAAAGCTCGAATTCTTTGGCAACTAACTGCTGCTATGGAAAATCAAATTCTCCAAGTGTCTCTAGTGTCTTCTCCATTACCACATCGATCCTTTCTTATATCTTCCTATTGAGACTCCAACGACCAAGATTAATTCTTAACCAATGGCTTAGATCATTTCTGGATCTATCTGTGCGATTTTATACTCTATTCTCACCTTGAATTAATTAATTTTGATTAATTAACCATATTCCCCAAGTTTAGACTTAGGAAATATTTAAAAATCACCTAATAATCTAATTAAGGCATCTCTAGGTGGAATTTCCAGAAAAGATTTCTAGATTTTCAAGATCTCATGTATTCTAGCCTTTCCACCAAATTTCACGGCTAGAACACATCTGATGCTACATAAATTAATACTCCCTCTTAGCGAGGAATATGTTCTCTCTAGTGCCGCACATCTTGCCACAACATCCTATCTCTGTATCACCTCCTGTCACGTTGTTGATGTTTGGTTGTTACTTCCCACAAACTACTGCATAACTCTGATGTTGCATCTGTGCTACTGCTGACACAGTTGTACTGTTGGAAACTCTGCATCTGCACTGCAACTCCCTCTCATCTATTGTTGTTGCAACTGTAACAACTACAACTGAGAAGCATCTGAAATACTAAATCAAATTTGTTTGTCACATCTGTTGCTGAACTCCTTACTGCTACTAGCACCTGCACTGTCTACTGAAGAATATGCTCTACTACGGGCTCTGCACGATGCCACTTTGCACTGCTTCCAACACTGCACTGCATTCCTCATCATCTCATTGCCACTAGTCTGCAACTGTTGCTCTGGAATATGACTGCATCTCTGACACTGATCCACCTTGCTACTGAATACTGTTAAAATTTGGGCACCAGAGGACAAGTGTTTCCCTAAGGCTTTGATCTTTGGCCTAAGGAAAAGTGTCCAAATTTATTTGTACTTTTCTCCTAAGTGACTTTATAAGTGGTAAAGTTACATTCTAATTTAAAGGTGACTTTATTAAAGTCAATGAAGAATTAGAAAGTGAAAAAGTGACTATGGAAATAAAAGGCTAAGTGGGTCTTTATTTAAGTGGGTGAGTTAAAAAATAGAAAGTGAGAATTAAATGCACATTTATTCTCATCCCTAGATTTAAATGAACCTTAGCCATTAGATCTTAGGGTAACCCAAAAGGTTATTTAGAGAATAAAAGGAGAAGAGAAGAGAAAAAGATCAATTCATTCTTTCATGAGCATTTGAGAGAGAGAAGAGAGAGCAAAAAGAAAATTTCTTAGCGGTGAGGAAGTGGAGAGCAAAAAGAAGACATTTCAACAAATCTGGGCAGCAACATTTATTGGCACGCATCCCAAGGCAATACCGTACAATAGGAGAAAGGCACAAAAATCAAGGAAGAGGGACAGCACAATGACACAATTTTAGAGGCAAGTTTGGACATGACTTTCAAGGCAGTCGTACTGCTAAAATCCATATGGTCTGCACAGTCCATACAACAGGTTCCGGGCAGGTTTTTCAAGGCAGGTCAGACAACATTTAATGTTTTTTTATTACTGGAAAAATTTATGTTTCGGTTGTTTGCTGGTTGGCACAATTTTCAAGACAGAGTTCAAGCATGAAAAACGAGATAAGTTGTAATTTGTAGTTGGTGGAAATTTTATTGTGTATTCAGTTCCTCTATAAAAGCATTTTCAGAAATAAAGAAGAGCTCTCAAACTGGGTTTCCCCAAGAGTTGTAGGGGGCTTTTCTAGGGTCACATTGACCAAAAATCACTGTGTTGTTTTCTGTGTGTGGCTGTCATAATTTTGCTGTGTTTTATTTTTGCCATTTTAGTAGTTGTGAAATATCTAAATTTGTGTTTTTCAAAAAATATTGTCATTTCCAGATTTTAGAATTTTTATCATGCTTGGATTTAAAACTAAATGCATGGAGTGATAAGGAAAACTGATAACCAGAGTGGGGGATGAAATTCTTCAAATACTGTGGGACCTTGTAGCAAGGTGATGATCCATGAGGAGGACACCTTAATTGACCCTGCCCATTTAGCACAATGGAGTCTCATACTCATCCTCCTCATGGATATGGTGCGTCACTATCTCCTTTTGAGCCTTATCCATTGCTGGGACCTTTCTTTGCTTTACAACCCGTAGTATACAACTTGTACTTCCTCTGATACCTATCTCCGACAACTAGAAGACAATCTACTACCCAGATCTACATTCTGGCTAACTCATACAACCTCCTCTGGCAATCTCGTATGGACATCTCTACAAAGTTGCAAAATCTACAAAATTCAAAAATAAAAAAAATAAATAGGAATCTCACTCTTTCCCTCTGCTCAACTGCTAGATCTGCTATAAAAACTCTCTTCTGGAGTGAGGAAATATGCTCATAACTACTGCCAATCTGCAACTGGAATAATTAGATCTCTAAAAATCGAGATCCCATGAGATAAATTTCCCCTCTGCGGTGTGTGTTTTTCTCTTCCACCCGACGTTAACTTTGCTGCTGCAAAACCGTCTGCATCCAACCAACGAATCTACTTAGTGAAAATCTGAGTTGTTGCTACTCCCTCTGCCTGCTAGAATCACTGTTATGGAAAACCCAAAATTTCTGCAACCCTGTAACTGAAAATCAAGCTTCCCCAAGGAATTTGATTTTCCTGCCCTGGGCTCTGAGAATTTCGGCCTGCTACTCCCTCTGAACAATGAATTCCTTTCTCTGTTTTTGAGCTTTGCGATTAATCACTTATGCTCTAATACCATGTGAAAATTTCAAAACTGAAATCCTATTGCAACAACTAGTATTAATTCTTCCAACAGATAAATTAATTATTCATTTTATTGTTACGGTAACAAAAAATTACACACTGCAACCTTCACAAATAAAATTCTGCAGAAAAAATAGCATTGGAAACTAAGAAAAATTAGCACACACACATAAAAATATGAAACCGTTATTTTTGGAAAAAAGCCCATGGAAAAAACCAACTTGGGAAAACCAGTGTAGCAACTGAGGGTTTTTATTATTATGCAACAATGAAATCTAAGTACAATAATATGGATGTTGAATCTGACAATCCTATATAGAAAAATACTGGCAAAATTCTATTGAGGAATTTTCCTTACCCCACAGGCAAATCCGGCTCTGAAGACTGGCTTTTGAAACCCTTTACGAATTTCCCTCTGCAATCCTTTGTGTGGGCTCTGCGCAAGGTCTAATCCGTATGGCCTAGATCTCAATCTGAGCCAATTGTTCTGCTTGCCACTGGCTCTGGAAACGCTTCTACTGGCCTCTGCAAAAATTCTTCTGCCACTAGAACACTGAAATGACTTCTTGAATATGCAAATCAAACTACCTCTAGAAGCTACTACGCAGTCCTTGCGTCAGCCTCTTTGTGGCTCTTTTTCCTCTCTGCAAATGCATTCACTAGATTTGAAAATATTCCTCCAACCTCACTATCTCTTCTTCCTCACTAAAGCTCGAACTTTCCAACAACTGACTACCGCTAATCTGGAAATCAAATTCTCCATCACCACATTAATCCCTTCTTATATCTTTCTATTGGGACTCCAACGACCAAGATTAAATCTTAATCAATGGGTCAAATCATTTTTGGATCGATCCGTGTGATTTTCTAGAATATTCTCATCATTTTTTTTTTGTAGCAGAGGAATCGGGAACTGGGACAGCCTCGCAACTCGCGTGACACGTGGTCGATTCTGGCCGCCACCACTATAACCTTTGGGCTTCGCGCCTGCCCGCTATAACGCGTCACCAATGTCAGTCCGGGGGATTCGAACTCGTGACCTTCAATACGGAGTCCGCTTACTACGAACTTCACCGCCATGTGATTACCAACTCGCCTACCCCGTGGGGCTTAGAATATTCTCATCTTGACTTAATTAATTCTGATTAATTAACCATATTCCCTAAGTTTAGACTTAGGAAATATTTAAAAATCGGCTAGTAATCTAATCAAGCCACCTCTAAGTGGAATTTCCAAAAACGATTCTGGGTTTTGGAGATCTCATGTATTCTAGCCTCTTTGCCAAATTTCGTGCCTAGAACACATCCGATGCTACAGAAACTAATAGTTCCTACCCTTAAGTTGGAAGTACCTAATAGGACCTTTGGATAACCCTCCCATCTATAAGTGTGGTAGCTTGTTTACAAATCATCAACTAGAAAGACACTTGAAGACAATGCTTATGTGAAGCACCCTTGCACCTTTTGCATTTGATATGGTCCACTATAATACCTTTATCATTGCTAAACCTATGATGATCTCACTTGATTTTTACGATGTATTTTAGATGTTGCTTTCTAGATAAGTTTCAAGTGCCATTAAGTATGGCTTGATGTCAGACCAGGCAGTAACTCCTCAAAATCAATTCATTCATATTCATTCAAGTTGATCTTTATTATATACACGAGGGAGAGACTGTTCACTTCATCTCCCAATGACTATTCATATTGCTTATTATTTATTTACATCAGTTACACTTATTCACCCAATCCTAATGATTAGGTGTCAACAATTGACACTCCTCCAACACTATTATGAGGACATCCAACACAAGATGATGCAATTTCATGGCCTTGAAGCCAATATTTATGGAATGGATCGAGTACTGATGCTTGTCAATCTTACCCACACAAGGTCTTCCACCTTGGACCTCTATTGTTTGACTCAATATAAACAATTGAGAAAGACACTATTCTAGGCATATCAATCCTACAAAATCTATGTTATCTTTTTCCTTTTATGGTTAAAAATGGTTAAGGTTTGGGAAATCTTCATTAGATAGCATAATTCACATTATATATTATTGTCCTAAAACTAGGTTTTGCATCTATTACATTGGAAAAGTGAAAATCATCAGTTTATGCGTTTTTCACAAAAAAAATTAGTGCTGACATCTAGGTTTTCCTAGCTGTTGTGTGCACTTCAGCCATTCAAAAAATTGTTTTAACCTCTCTTTTTTACCTATATGCTTGGCTTTAATATTTTATTGATAACCATCACTTGTGGGCTAGTTTATCATTGCTGTCATAAATTTTGCATGATGTAAAGTGTTATCTCAAAACCTATTTTATAACAAAAATCCTTTAAATAATGGTGGTATGTGTTTCGAAACTATTTGAGCGTCTCTAGGACTTACCTCAACCCTCTAGACTTAGCCATCACTTCTTTATCTCTTTTTCACCTTGAGAATTACCTTGTTGAATACATTTCTAAGTTGTTTAAATTTAGTAGGTTACTTAGAGGGTATTTAACTTGGGAATCCTTAGGTTACCTAAGTCTTTGAGGCTTGTTGGGGAGGCCTTGCTTGTGGGGATAATATCTAATCACAAAAGATTAGGAGAAAAACCACTAAAGTGATAGTTGTGGTTGATTTCATTGTTGCATAGACCTAGTGAGGCTTTCCACTAGGCTGCCAAGTTTTAATGTAAATTTTCCTTCCAACATGCCCCTTAAAATACAAAATTACATCATTTTAGATTCTACTTCCGTAATTTATGCAATATACATTAAAAAATATCATGAGTTAGCTTTATCCATAGTCTAAAACCCTTTCAAATTATTATTAGTCATTAGACTTAGTTTCTTTTGGGGATTCCCCCCTGTGTCAGAGGATAACTGAGGTACACAAAGTGAAAAAGACATTCAGGTTACATTGGGTAGCCCTTCTCCAATATCCCTAGGGTCCCACTTGTGTATAAGGATTTGTCATTTAAGGTGAGGATTTGGGGTTGTAACAAAATGGTAGAACTAGAAATTGAAATATGAAATCGATAAATGAAATATAAAAAAGAAAGGTAGACAACTTACGAGCACCATTCTCTTGCTTAAGGAAGGTAGTTGGTGATGTATGAGTTTGTTGCGACAATCAAAAGTTGAGAGTATGGTACTCTTAGTGTCAAAACACAGTATGAGTCTATTTCCACTTGATTTGTCTTGTTGGATATACAAGGCCTTTGTCAAGGAAAATAAAATGAAACTCAGAAAACAAACCATTGTCAACTCAGATTGTCCTCTCGCTCATCAGTGTGAATCTAATAACCACTAGGGAGCCCTCCCTATAAAATATTGTTGCACTATAGACAATTTCACCAACAAAATATGGAAGCCTAACTCCGTATCTACACTAAGATATGATGGAGAGAAAACTGTTTTGTGAAGACAAGAATTAATCATAAAAAGATTGAAGGGCAGTTTATTTTCAAAGCCTCAATTGAATGTCAAAATAAACAATCCTAATACCAACAACCAACCCACTACACACAAGCGGATGAAATCCTTTTATCTGAATTCAAAGAATAACTTATTCTAGAATATACTTCCAACCACAAGCCATATCAAACTAAACCTAACATTTCTATGAAAGGGAAGGAGCTTTGATTTCTGATTTGTAGGACAGTTCAAAAAAATAAAAACAAACAAGAAACCCTTTTTGTGTATTGACAGATTTCATTCAAGCTAATATGAGAGAATTCATGACACTAAATTGGTATGCAATTATAACTCTTGAACTATTCTACATAGTCAAGAAGAGGCTCCTTTTCAAGCATTTTTGGGTCATATAGATGTACACATGAGGGCCATTCCAGTGCGAACTTTATACATAGTTTGAGATAATTATACTTGTTACCCACCAAATTGGGTAACCCCCTAGGAGAAAACTTCTCTCCTATTTTTGACAACCAACCAGCTAGTAGCCCTACTCATTAGGTTTATAATGACGATATGCCATCTCCTCCACTATTTCCACCAGTCACTACATCTCTCACCATTCAACATTCCTCTCAGATGAAGGTGGGGTACCACTTAACAGGTACTTTGATCATTCTTCATTCATGTGATTTTACTTAATGTTTCAGGAATTTAGTAAGGATAAAGTGGTGATCTGGATGATTGATTGATATTTGCTATAGGTCTATTCTCTCACCCTACCAGAGGGGTTAATTTTTGACTCTATTCTAGTGGGACGTCTCTTAAGGCATCAAGGTTGTAGGGGAGCACCACTTGGAAAACCTAGATTCAAATTCAGTATGCCTTACACTATACTTAACACTTACCATGTCACAATATAAGCCCTTGATACCATCTACATTCTCCGAGTCTAACTTTTCATTGGTTCGTTTGGATATGACACCCTCCTATCCACATCCATGACTAGGGCTATAAAACATTGCTCTGATAGTTGATGCAGCTAAAAGAATGGAAAAAACATAATATGGCCACAAGAAAAGAAAAAGAAAATCAAAATGTAAAAGATGGTTTGGACATAAGATAGTGTGTGGGAAAACGAATAGTCTGAGCTCTACCCTCCTGATTAGCCACCACAAGGTTTTTGAGCACTCGAGTATCCATCACATCAAAAGAAACCCTTACATGTGCCAACCTTGATGACCTATAAACTACTTCATCCTAAGGGGTAAATTAAATTCTCTATCCTAAAGAGCAAGCTTTGATACTTGAGCTATGCACCATAACACAAAGCGTTATCAAAAAGAAGTAAAAGACACATCAAAGGGGTGGAAAAATCAAACTAAGTGGGGTAACTCATTCATCCATGATTGCTCCCTCCATTACATCTATACACTCAGGATGTGGACTCCCATTTGCTGGTCCCTTGACCATGATACTTGGCCAGGAAGTCTTTCCCCTTAATTTCCATTCACTTACAACAACACCCATTCGTTCAATGGTTAACCTTGGAAATTCCACCTCCCCTTAGGGGTTGGAAGCCCCTAATAGGATTGACTACTTAGCCACCCCTACAAAGATAAGGAAGACCATTATGAGACTTGGCCTAGTTAGATATTAAAAGGTGGTCTCAATTTGAAGTATTAATATGTGGTTAACACTTGAGTATGGTCCACTTAGATGCATTTATGGTCTTAGTCTCTAATGAATGGTTGCTTTCACTTGATTTTGAGTTGTTTTTTCCAAGTGTTCCAAAGCATTAGAGGCCTTGAGGGTGTTGATTTTTGTAGCATCAGATGTGTTCTAGCCATTAAATTTTGTGGAGAGGCTAGAATACATGTATTCTCTAAAAGCCAGAAATCATTCTAGAAATTCCATCTAGAGAAGACTTAATTAAAATAATTAACTTTTTTTTAATGGTTTTGAAGTCTAAAGTTAGGAAATTTGGTTAATTAAAGGGTATTAATTAAGTCATGGTCAGAATCTTCTAGAAGAAGGCATGGATCGATGTCTAGTTAATCTTAACAATCAATTATGTTTTAATCTTGGCCATTGAAGCCTCAACGAGAGATTATAAGTAGAAAATCGATGGGGGTTGGAGAACACACTTCAGGAGCAAGGAATTCGATATTGCTGGGAAATCGAACTCCAGAGTAACAGCTCTATGTTGTCGGAGGTGATTTAGTAGTTTTGAAGCGGTGAGAGAGGGGCAGGCATAGTAAGGCCGAAAGGAAGTTTTTCCAGTCTGGTGAGTGCATAGCAGAGAGACAACATACTCCACAGAGAGGCTGACGTAGTGCAGAGAGGCAGCGTAGAGCTTCAAAGGGAGATCTGTATTTACTAAGGGAAGTTGAGATTCATAGGCAAGAGCCAGAGTGGGAGCCCAGAGGCTAGAAGATCGAGTTTCCAAAGCACCAGTTGTTCAGCAGAGTGAGAGAGACGTTGGTCCCAGCAGGCTCACGCATATCGACGTAGGCTAACACAGAGGCAGTGCAAAGGTAGCAAGGGGCAACTCATCTTGACCTAAGGTTAGTGTCGAATCACTAGTGGAAGTGATATTTTTCTCACTAGAATTATGTCAGTCATTTTCTCTGTATGGAAAAGCTAAATTTAGGCTTTTATATATTTTTACTCAGATTTACTATTGCATAATAATAAAACCCTCAGCTGCTACACCAATTTTCCAAAGTTGGGTTTTTTCGGGGACAATGGTCCAAAAATAACAGTGCTTTATTGTGTGTGTGCATCTATTCTTCTAGTGTTTTTATTTCATCCGCAATATTTATTTTGTGATGGCTGCAGTGTATATGTTTCGATATTTTCCATAAGAAACTACAAATATTTTTTTTGATTAATTTAACAAATAGAAGAAACATTATCTGTTTCTATAGTAGGATTTAGGATTATCGAGTTTTCACATGGTATCAAAGCACAAATAGAAGCCAAAGAGCTCAGTAGCAGCAGAGGAGAAAGAGTTTCAAATTTATTTGTAAGCATCAATTCGTAACGCTAGAGGAAGCGCAGTCCTTGGGCCAAGAGGGTCGAGTTTTGAGGAAAGGTCTACTTCTCTGAGTGAGTCAACAGAGACATTAGATTTTCTAGATCGAAACTTACCAGAGGTGGAAGGGAGAAGCAATATTTTCCTTGCAAAGCAGATCTTCAAATGGGATGAAGATTTTGCAGTAGTTTGCTAGTGCAAATAGCATCAGGAGGAAAGAAGAGCGCACACTGAGGAAATCTTTCCTCAAGGGACACTTAGCGCAGAAGTTTGAATGTTCCTAGTAGAGCAGCATTAGTTGTGTGCAGATTTTTTCACTCCAAAAGGGAGTGCGAATAGCTGGGCAGCAGCTACGTAGAGGAGAAGAGGAGGAATTCAACATTTTTAGAGAGATGGCATCAGTAGGGTTGCGAGATCAAGATTGTTTGGAGGGAGCCTCCAACTATGTGATCTAGAATGCTATAATTTCCTGCCTTCTAGATGAACATGATCTCAAAACTTACATCGATAGAGTGGTAGTTGTACCCACAGATTCAGATTCGCTTAAGAAGTAAACGAAGGAGATAGTGAAAGCAAAGAGGTTGATGCTCGATGAGGTTCAAGATCACGTGGCATCTCACATAGCTGGAAAAGATACTGCCCAATAGATGTGGGAAGCACTTGCTACGTTGTACGAAAGATCTTCCGAGTAACGAAACATGTATCTAGAGGAGAAGCTGGGATGCACGAGGATGCAGAAAGGGGAGTGTATAAACCCCTTACTAGGGTTCAAGATGTCCGGGACCATTTGTCTGAAGTAGGTTCAGCGCCCGAGCCTACAAAATTCGTACGGTTAGATCTAAACAATGTTTTCGAAGAATGTCAAGTTTCTGTCCAGCGTATCTTGGGTAGAGAAAAATTACCAGATTGGGATCGTATGTGGGCTGATCTTCAGCAGGAGGAGATGAGGCGAGATCTAGTGAAGAGCACCATTAGTGGTAGAAGCAGCAGTGCTAGAATGAAGCAAGTAAAGGTTAAAAATGGTTAAGGTTTGGAAAATCTTCATTAGATAGCATAATTCACCTTATATATCATTGTCCTAAAACTAGGTTTTGCATCTATTACATTGGAAAAGTGAAAATCATCAATTTATGCATTTTTCACCCATAATTTTACTGCTGACATCTATGTTTTCCTAGCTGTTGTGTGCAATTCAGCCATTCAAAAAATTGTTTTAACCTCTCTATTTTACATAATGCTTGGCTTTAATATTTTATTGATAACCATCATTTGTGGGCTGGTTTATCATTGTTGTCATAAATTTTGCATGATCTCAAAACCTATTTTATAACAAAAATCCTTTAAATAATGGTGGTATGTGTTTCGAAACTATTTGTGCATCTCTAGGACTTACCTCAGCCCTCTATACTTAGCCATCACTTCCTTATCTCTTTTTCACCTTGAGAATTACCTTGTTGAATACATTTATAAGCTGGTTAAATTTATTAGGTTACTTAGAGGGTATTTAACTTGGGAATCCTCAGGTTACTTAAGTCTTTGAGACTTGTTGGAAAGGCCTTACTTGTGGGGATAATATCTAATCACAAAAGATTAGGAGAAAAGCCACTAAAGTGATAGTTGTGGTTGATTTCATTGTTGCATAGACCTAGTGAGGCTTTCCACTAGGCTGCCAAGTTTTACTGTAACTTTTCCTTCCAACATGCCCCTTAAAATACAAAATTACATCATTTTAGATTCTACTTCCGTAATTTATGCAATATACATTAAAAAATATCATAAGTTAGCTTTAGCCATAGCCTAAAACCCTTTCAAATTATTATTAGTCATTAGACTTAGTTTCTTTTGGGGATTCCCCCCTGTGTCATAGGATAACTGAGTTACACAAAGTGAAAAAGACATTCAAGTTACATTGGGTAGCCTTCTCCAATATCCCTAGGGTCTCATTTGTGTATAAGGATTTGTCATTTAAGGTGACGATTTGGGGTTGTAACAAAATGGTAGAACTAGCAATTAAAATATGAAATATAAAAAAGAAAGGAAGACAACTTACGAGCACCATTCTCTTGCTTAAGGATGATAGTTCGTGATGTATGAGTCTGTTGCGACATTCAAAAATTGATAGTGTGGTACTCTTAGTGTCAAAACACATTATGAGCATATTTCCACATGATTCGTCTTGTTGGATATACAAGGCTTTTGTTGAGGAAAATCAAATGAAACTCAGAAGATAAACCATTGTCAACTCAGATTGTCGTCTCGCTCATCAGTGTGAATGTAATAACAACTAGGGAGCCCTCCCTATAAAATATTGTTGCACTATAGACAATTTCACCAACACAATATGGAAGGCTAACTCCGTATCTACACTAAAATATGATGGAGAGAAATCTGTTTTGTGAAGACAAGAATCAATCATAAAAAGATTAAAGGGCAGTTTATTTTCAAAGCCTCGATTGAATGTAAAAAAAAACAATCCTAACACCAACAACCAACCCACTACACAAGTTGATGGAATCCTTTTTATCTGAATTCAAAGAATAACTTACTCTAGAATATACTTGCTACCACAAGCCATATCAAACTAAAAATAACATTTCTATGAAAGGGAAGGAGCTTTGATTTCTGATTTGTAGGACAGTTCAAAAAAATAAAAACAAACAAGAAACTCTTTTTGTGTATTGACAGATTTCATTCAAGCTAATATGAGAGAATTCATGACACTAAACTGGTATGCAATTATAACTCTTGAACTATCCTACATAGTCAAGAAGAGGCTCCTTTTCAAGCATTTTTGGGTCATATAGATGTACACATGAGGGCCATTCCAGTGCAAACTTGATACATAGTTTGAGATAATTATACTTGTTACCCACCAAAATGGGTAACCCTCTAGGAGAAAACTTCTCTCCTATTTTTGACAACCAGCCAGCTAGTATCCCTACTCATTAGGTTGATAATGACGATATGCCATCTCCTCCACTATTTCCACTAGTCACTACATCTCTCACCATTTAACATTCCTCTTAGATGAAGGTGGGGTACCACTTAACGGGCACTTTGATCATTCTACATTCAGGTGATTTTACTTAATGTTTCACGCATTTAGTAAGGATAAAGGGGTGATCTGGATGATTGATTGATATTTGCTATAGATGTATTCTCTCAGCTTACCAAGGGGTTAATTTTTAACTCTATTCTACTGGGATGTCCCTTAAGGCATCAGGGTTGTAGGGGAGCACTACTTGGAAAACCTAGAATGAAATAGCATGTTCATTCTCCCTTACACCATACTTAACACTTACTATGTCACAATATAAGCCCTTGATACCATCTACATTCTTCGTGTCTAACTTGTCATTGGTTCATTAGGATACGACACCCTCCTATCCACATCCATGACTGGGGCTATAAAACATTACTTTGGAAGTTGATGCAGCTAAAAGAGTGGAAAAAACATAATATGGCCACAACTAAAGAAAAAGAAAACCAAAATGTAAAATATGGTTGGGACATAAGGTAATGTGTGGGGAAATGAATAGTGTCAGGTCTACCCTCTTGAGTAGCCATCACAAGATTTTTGAGCACTTGAGTATCCATCACATCAAAAGGAACCCTTACATGTGCCAACCTTGATGAGTAAAAAACTACTTCATCCTAAGGGGTAAACTAAATTCTCTATCCTAAAGAGCAAGCTTTGATCCTTGAGCTATGCACCATAACACAAAACGTTATCAAAATGAAGTAAAAGACACATCAAAGGGGTGGAAAAATCAAACTAAGTGGGGTAACTCATTCATCCATGATTGCTCCCTCCATTACATCTATACACTCAGGATGTGGACTCCCATTTGCTGGTCCCTTGACCATGATACTTGGCCAGGAAGTCTTTCCCCTTAATTTCCATTCACTTACAACAACACCCATTGGTTCAATGGTTAACCTTGGAAATGCCACCTCCCCTTAGGGGTTGGAAGCCCCTAATAGGATTGACTACTTAACCACCCCTACAAAGATAGGGAAGACCTTTATGGGACTTGGTCTAGTTAGATATTAAAAGGTGATCTCAGTTTGAAGTATTAATATGTGGTTAACGCTTGAGTATGGTCCACTTAGATGCATTTATGGTCTTAGTCTCTAATGAATGGTTGCTTTCACTTGAGTTTGAGTTGTTTTTTCCAAGTGGTCCAAAGCATTAGAGACCTTGAGGGTGTTGATTTTTGTAGCATTAGATGTGTTCTAGCCACGAAATTTTGTGGAGAGGCTAGAATACATGTATTCTCCAAAACCCATAAATTGTTTTTGGAAATTCCACATAGATACAACTTAATTAAAATAATTAACTTTTTTTTAATGGTTCTGAAGTCTAAAGTTAGGAAATCTGGTTAATTAAAGGGTATTAATTAAGTCATGGTCAGAATCTTCTAGAAGAAGGCATGGATCGATGTCTAGTTAATCTTAGCAATTGATTATGTTTTAATCTTGGCAATTGAAGCTTCAACGAGATATTATAAGTAGAAATTCGATGGGGGTTGGAGAACACACTTCAGGAGCAAGGAATTCGATATTGCTTGGAAATCGAACTTGAGGTAGCAGCTCTGTGTTGCCGGAGGTGATTCGGTAGTTTTGAAGCAGTGAGAGAGGGGTAGGCATAGTAAGGCCGAAAGGAAGTTTTTCCAGTCTGGTGAGTGCATAGCAGAGAGACAACGTACTCCACAGAGAGGTTGGCGCAATGCAGAGAGGCATCAAAGAACTTTAGAGGGAGATCCGTATTTGGTGAGGAGAAGTCGTGATTTAGAGGCAGGAGCGGGAGTGGGAGCCTGAAGGCCAAGAGATCAAGTTTCCAGAGCAGCAACTGATCAACAGAGTGAGAGAGACGTTGGTATGAGCAGGCTGACATAGATCTGTGTAGGTTGATGCAGAGGCAACGCAGAGGCAGCAAGGGGCATCTCATATTGAGCTAAGGTCAGTGTCGGATCACCAGTGGAAGTGAGATTTTTAGTAATATCCCGTTTCAGAGATATTCCCCAAACCCCAGTAAACTCCAACCAAATACGTACAAATGATATAATAACTGGGAAGCTCAAAGTAATGGAAATAACAATGGGGCAACATATAATAATATAAACATGAAATATAAGCAGATACTCAAGAAATGCAGAGAGAAATGCTAAGCCATTTTATTATATTGAGTAATAGAATGAGTACAGGAGGTGATCAGAAAGATGGTACCTCGACTTGCACAAGGCAAGTGAAGAAATACACTCAGAATAGTAAAGGAATGGCCTCTCTCTGAACTACGTCCAAGCTGCTAGAGAATTGTCGTGATGCTGCTACTACTGGAAATCAAATGAGGATTTGGGGCTATTCCTCTCATCAAAAAATGCTGAATCTCTGCAATTGGACTCTACTCAAGAAACCCAGAAAAACCCAGAAAGGTTTTTTGAAATGGCCGACCCCCGAAAATCGCCCCCTTGAGGACCCACACAATCCCTCAAGGCTCTGCGCTGCCACTGAATAAAACACACCAAGACTCTGCCTGAAACTCGACCAAAATCCTCCAATATGCAAGGGCTGAGCCCTTTCTCAATCTCCCAGCTCAAATCCTCCACAAACCCCCAATCTGGAACTACCTCCAGAAGAACTACGTCCCTTTCTCTCAAGACTGCGCAGTCCTCCAATGCTCAGCTCCTCCTCAATGCCAAAGATCAATACTAATACAAAAATACTACTGAAACTACCTTTCCTGAGTAGTCACTCGAAGTCCCCCGGGGCTAAGGGTGAGATCTCCGAACAGAGACACTTAGTGCATTAAACAGTGCTGCAGACAAGCTAAACAGCTAGCTTGCTCCAAGTCGAAGTGACTAGCTCAAATGATCATAATCGAATGACAAAATGAGAAGGCTCCTCTATCCTTTATAGCATTAGCCTCTCTCATCCCCAAGGCTCACCTCCTCCAACATAGCTCCTTCTCTTGCCACGTGTTCCTCTCCATCTGTGCAGTCCCTCCAAGTGTCTGCATGGGCCCCTCCTCTACGTGGTTCTTTGGCCCCCCCTGGTTCCTTTTTAAGTTACAACATTGTGCTTCTAGGGAGATACTTTATTCTAAAAGTGAGTTATGTCTCCCCTTTCCTCACCTTTTTATTTATAAATAACTATAGAAGGAAAAATTGAGCAAAATCGAATATTCCAATTAGCCATGGCTAATTAGGAATATTACAGTCTCCCCGGCAAAATGTTGCCTGTCCTCAAGCAACTGAAGTGATGGATGCTGCAAAATTTTCTCACTCTCCCAAGGGGCATCCTCATCTGGAAAATTCATCCACCTCACCAAGAATTCCCAGATTGTCCTATTCCGTAGTTGCCTCTCCCTGGTATCAATAATAGCCTCTGGGGTCAACACCAAATGCCCCTCATCATCCATGGATGGTAACTCATCTGTCACTGTCACATGCTGCCCCAATGCCTTCTTCATACATGATACATGAAAGACGTTATGAATCTTGTTGCCTTGGGCAGCTCCAACTCATATGCAACCTATCCAATCCTACGTATCACCTTGTATGACCCATAAAATAGGGGTTTGAGCTTCTCAGCCCCTTTCTGCTTCAGTGACGACTATCAGTATGGCAGTAATCGTAGGTAGACCAAGTCCCCTACCTCAAACTATCTCTCCACCCGACCCCTGTCAGTATGCAGCTTTTGTTGGTTCTGCGTTGTAGCCATATTATCCTTGAGAGCTTGGAGAATATCCTGACTCTCTTGGATCCAAATCTTGGCTCTCGGAGCCTTGCTAGCACCAAACATCACGTCAGCAAAAGATAAAGGATGATATCCATATAAAACATAGAATGGTGACATACCAATGGACATGTGATGTGTAGTGTTGTAGCAGTACTCCCCCATATGCAGCCACTTCACCCATGCTCGCTGCTGCCTACTGACATAGTTACGCAAGTAGCCCTCCAGCCACTTGTTAACTATCTCTGTCTGCTCGTCCGTCCGTGGGTGATAACTAGTACTCGGTGTCAACTCCGTCCCCACCAACTGGAAAATCTCCTGCCAAAATCCACTCACGAAGCGGCTATCCCTGTCACTGGTGATGGTCTTGGGAAGATCATGTAACCTGAAGATCTCTTTGAAGAATAGCTCGGCCACCTGTGCTGCTATGTAATGTGCGGATATGGTGAAAAAGTGTGAGTATTTTGTCAGTCAATCAATGATGACAAAGATGCAATTCTTTCCCTGTACCATGGGCAACACTGTGATGAAGTCCATCGAAATAAACTCCCATTTCCCTTCCGAAATGGGAAGAGGCTGCAATAATCCTGCGGGATGGTTCATCTCCCCCTCGTTCCTCTAGCAAATATCGCACTCCCGGACATGCTGGAGTACATCCTCCTTGAGGCCCTTCCATGAGAACCTCTCTAATGGCCTTGTAGGTTTTGGTAAACCCCTGATGGCCGACCAATGGTGAATCATGTGATGCTTGAAGTATCTTCTTCTTGAGCTGAGACCCCTCAGTCAAGAAGATCCGGTCCTTGTAGTAGATGATCTCATCGACCACCCTGTACCTGTCCTCTACCACCTGCCCATCCAGAACCTCACATGCAAATCTGTCCTTGGAGTACTCAACTAAGAGTCGAATCCTCCAGTTTGCGTCCAAGCTCATAAGAGACAACGTGGTTGGTCTACGTGAAAGGGCATCTACTACCATGTTGTTCTTACCCTTGACATAATCAATGTCAAAGTCATATGCTTTGATCTTACTGATCCCCTTCTGCTGCCTCTCCTGTAGCTGCTTCTGCTCCAAGAAGAACCTGAGGTTGTTGTGATCAGTCCTCACCCTAAACTTGTTACCCACTAGATACTATCGGAACTTGGCCAATTCATGCATGATGGCCAGCATCTCCTTGTCATATATAGAATAAAACCTCTCGTGCGGAAGGAACTTCCGGCTCTCAAAGGCTATAGGGTGACCTCCCTGCATCAATACTGCACTGATCCCCTCTCCTGACGCATCACACTCCAAAACAAATGGCTGCGAAAAATCTGGCAATGCAAGCACTGGGCAGCTACTCATAACCTCCTTGAGCCTATGAAAGACTCGCTGCGTTGTCTCCGACCAACTGAATGCCCCCTTCCTCATCAAATCCGTCAGGGGTGCAGCGAGCTGTGAGAAACTCTTAACGAACTTCTAGTAGTAGGTGCAAATTCCAGTGAATCCTCGAAGTTCTGTCACGTTCCTCGACTCCGGCCAATATCTAATGGCCCTGATCTTCTCCTCGTGGACCCTCACTCTGTCCACCCCTATGATGTGTCCCAAGTATAACATCTTCGTCAACCCAAACTCACACTTGGAGAGCTTGGCATAGAACTGCTGCTCCTCCAAGATGTGCAATATTGTCTCAATGTGCTGGAGATGCTCCTCCCAAGTCCTGCTGTAAATGAGGATATCATCAAAGAACACCAACACAAGCTTCCTTAAGTGACTGCGGAAGATGTGATTCATGCAAGACTGGAATGTAGCTGGGGCGTTGGTTAGCCCCAAGGGCATCACCAAAAACTCAAAGTGCCCATAGTGACACCTAAAGGCGGTCTTGGGAATGTCCTGTTCCCTCACGTGAATCTGATGGTACCCAGATCTCAAATCAATCTTTGAGAAGAACCATGCTCCTCTCAACTCATCCATCAACACATCGATGCTGGGTATGGGGTACCTTTTCTTCAGTGTCTTCTTGTTTAGGGCCCTGTAGTCAATGCATATCCTCAATTTGTCGTCCTTCTTCTTCAACAACACCACAGAAGAAGCAAAAGGAATTGTGCTCGGCCGAATGTGCCCAAGAGCCAGCAACTCCTGAATGGTCCACTCAATCTTATCCCGATAAGCCTTGGGATGCCTATAAGGGGTAGTAATCATTGCCTGTATACCCTGCTCAAGCTCGATGGTGTGTTCAAACCCCCGGTCCGGTGGCTTTCCCAGTAGAATCTCCCCAAATAATGTGGCATACCGGTCAAGGATGGAATGTATCTTTGAGTGCACTATCTGCCCTGTAGTCCCTGCCTCTGATGCACGCAGCTCCACTGCCCACTCTACGTCTCCCTTTCGAAAGACTGCCTCCATCCAGTGAGCTGAAACAGTCTGAGGCGGGTATGTGCTATCCCCGTATCTTCTCATGCCTCCCTGTCTTCTCATCATCCCACTCCATCTCTAGGGCCTTCCAATCTGTCGTAACCTTCCCAAGAGTGATAAGCCATTGGACACCTAGTACTATGTTGGTGTCCGGAATATTGACCACGAAGAAGTAGTTAGTCAGTGTGTAGGTGCCCATCGTCACTGATAACTCTGGAACATAACGAGCACACACCATGGTCTGATCTCCTGGGACCAAAACAGAAAATCCATCGAAGCTCTCCGTCGGTATACTTCTCCGCTCAACCATCTATGCATCGATGAAGTTGTGGGTGGCCCCACTGTCAACCAAAATTGATACTCGCTAGTCACATACTGTCCCTCGTACGCACAACGTCAAATACTTGGGAACTCCTTGCAATGCGGAAAGGGCTCCTTCGGTAGGTGCAAAAGTTGCACCACCTACTGCTGGTGGTGGAGGCGGCAAGGGACCCTACACAGCATGACTATCTCCTGCCTCCACATCATCTTCCTCATCCTCTTCCCCGCTGCTCTAAGAGAAGACCTCAATAAAATGTGCTTTGCCAGCAGCACATCTATGTCCTGGTGCCCACGGCTCTTGACAGGTAAAGCACAACCGCTTTTTCTTCAACTCCCTCCTGGCATCATCATCAATCTATGCTCGTCCTGGATTCCCCTTCGAATGCGGAATCCTCACATCCTTCCTCTTAGGCTGGGAAGCCTGTCTCTTTGGGTAAGGCGTCCGGGTCCTGGGTAAGGCATCCTATAAGTCCTGGGTCCTGCTGATAGCATCCTGGAGTGTGGCTGGTCTAGTGGACCTGACTAGACCCTGAAGTGGCTCTGTAAACCCTTCAACAAACAAGTAGATCCTCCGTGTCGTGGATAGATAGGCACCATCACTGAAATCCTCGGGAAGTCTACAATGTAGGTCTCTGGGCTCCTTGTCTGTTTGAGCCTCGTTAGCTCAACAAAGTGCTATTCTGGATCCCTCTGGTCAAACCTCTCCATCAATCTCCTGGTGAACTCGGCAAATGTCGTCACCGAGGAGTGTTCGAGTGTAATCATCCCATGGAACCACCAATCCTGGGCCTCACCATTCAAATGTAATGTCACCACCTTGATGGCCTCTGCCTCCGACATCTGGTTAAGCTGGAAATAGATGTCCAGCTTCCCCACCCAAGACCTTGCCGAACTGTTTAATGAGCCATCAAACGTAGGCAAGTGGAATCTACTAGCTGTGCGGTGGGTGTCTCCATCGTGATAATGCGGTGTCCTCTGTGATGGTCGCGGGGTCTACTATCCCACTGGAGCTTAACAAAGTCTCTGAATGAGAGAGCATCCCTGAACTCCTGCCCATAGGCCTGGTACTCTGCAAATAATCGCCCATATGACTGGGCTTTGCCTCCCTGTGTCTGCTCCTAGCAAAGTGGGCATGGTAGAGCGCGTAGGGGCATGTGAGGCCATCTGCAGAATAATATCACACTGAGTGGTACCTTGCTCTGGAAAATGGTGAGATGTACCTGATCCCTCACCAACCTGGAAAACCCGTGGGTTCTCACGCTGTCTAGCCTCCACTACTGTGAATCTCTGCCCCATCACCTCAATCTGCCTCGACAGATCCTGCACTAATTTGAGGAGCATGTCCACAAATCTCTTCCTGTCCTCATCTGCCATCAGATCCTCCTGTTCTGCGTCCATCACAGGCTCCTCTTGTTCTGCGTTCCCCATAGGCTCCCCCTGTTCTGTGTCCACCACCCGAACATAGTCTCCCTCTCCGTAGGTGTTCTCCAACCTACGCCCAGTGTCTTTGTATATCCTACCTTTGTAACAGATGTAGGGCTTTTCCCCCAGTGTCATAGATTGTTAGCTCCACAGGCTGAGCCAAATCTATGCTCTGATACCACTGTAATATCCCATTTCAGAGATATTCCCCAAACCCCAGTAAACTCCAACCAAATACGTACAAATGATATAATAACCGTGAAGCTCAAAGTGATGGAAATATCAATGGTGCAACATATAATAATATAAACAGGAAATATAAGCAGATACTCAAGAAATGCAGAGAGAAATGCTAAGCCATTTTATTATACTGAGTAATAGAATGAGAATAGGAGGTGACCAGAAAGATGGCACCTCGACTTGCACAAGGCAAGTGAAGAAATAGACTCAGAATAGTAAAGGAATGGCCTCTCTCTGAATTGCGTCCAAGCTGCTCGAGAATTGTCGTGCTGTTGCTGCTGCTGGAAATAAAATGAGGATTTGGGGTTGTTCCCCTCCTCAGAAAATGCTGAAACTCTGGAATCGGACTCTACTCAAGAAACCCAGGAAAACCCAGAAAGGTTTTCTGAAATGGCCGACCCCCGAAAATCGCCCCCTTGAAGACCCATGCAATCCCTCAAGGCTCTGCGCTGCCATTGAAGAAAACACACCAAAACTCTGCCTGAAACTCAACCAAAATTCTCAAATATGCAAGGGCTGATCCCTTGCTCAATCTCCCAGCTCAAATCCTCCACAAACCCCCAATCCGGAACTACCTCCAGAAGAACTGCGTCCCCCTCTCTCAAGACTGCACAGTCCTCCAATGCTCAGCTCCTCCTCAATGCCAAAGATCAATACTACTACAAAAAGACTGCTGAAACTACCTTGCCCGAGTAGGCACTCGAAGTCCCCCGGGGCTAAGGGTGAGATCTCTGAACAGAGACACTCAGTGCACTAAACAGTGCTGCAGACAGGCTAAACAACCAGCATGCTCCAAGTCGAAGTGACTAGCTCAAATGCTCATAATCGAATGACAAAATGAGGAGGCTCCTCTCTCCTTTATAGCGTTGGCCTCTCTCATCCCCGAGGCTCACCTCCTCCAACGTAGATCCTTCTCTTGCCACGTGTTCCTCTCCATCTGCGCAGTCCCTCCAAGTGTCTGCATGGGCCCCTCCTCTACGTGGTTCTTTGGTCCCCCCTTGGTTCCTCTTTAAGTTACAATGTTGTGCTACTAGGGAGAGACTTTATTCTAAAAGTGAGTTGTCTCCCCTTTCCTCACCTTTTTATTTATAAATAACTATAGAAGGCAAAATTAAGCAAAATCGAATAGTCCAATTAGCCATGGCCAATCAGGAATATTACATTTTTCTCACTAGACTTCTGTTAGTGATTTTCTCTCTATGGAAAGCTTTAAGCTTCCATGGATTTGTACTCAAATTTACTATTGCATAATAATAAATCCTCAACTGTTGCACCAGTTTTCCCAAGTCGGGTTTTTTTGGGGACATTGGTCCAAAAAGTAACGATGTTTTATTGTGTGTGAATCTATTCTTCCAGTGTTTTTATTTCTTCTGCAATATTTATTTTGTGAAGGTTGCAGTGTATATGTTTCAATATTTGCCGTAGGAAACTGCAAATAATTTGTTTGATTAATTTAACAAATAGAAGAAACATTATCAGTTGCTATAGTAGGATTCGAGATTACCAAATTTTCACAGAGGGCACCCTACTCCACATGATGCTTGGGCCATGTTATGCAGCACCAGTGGGTGACTCCCATGGGAGAATTTTTCTCTTCAGATTTGCCTCAACTGACAACCAATAGCCCCTCACAGCCACCAGTGTAGCCGATATTAAGTGAGATGTCTCCTCTCCCTGAGCAAGTCAAATGTCCCCTCACCCATCTATCGAGATCGTATGTTTGAAGGTGGGCCATCCAATCCTAAATATATGGTTTTCCATTATGCAATAGGGTGTTTATTCTTGTTTTTCATGGGCAAAATTGGGTATGTATTACTAGGTGTCTTGGAAGAAGGAAGGGATTTGACTGTAGACTTTAGGGGGTTAATCCTTATCCCTAGTGTTGTGGGACCTCCCTTATTAGCTTATAGCTTTAGGATGTGCACTACTTTGGAAACCCCGATTGTGGTATCAGAGTCTCATTTCCCATTCCACCTTTTTCACTCCCTTCCACACATTACATGGCCTCTTTCATCATCTTCCCTCTTTGGGTAAACATGACCACTCGGTCCACACGGTTGTGCTACACCCCCTCCCTTTTCCCACATGTCTCGATCGGTATTGGAACCCAGAGGTTGATGTAGCTAAAAAAGAAGGATAAAAACATAATATGTCGACATAAATAATAAATAATACCAAAAAATATAAAAGATGGCCGGGACAATAAAATTTAGCACGTGGGAAAAAGATAAACATGATCTCTACCCCTTATCATAATGGCCATCAAGTTGGTTCTTAGGGCCCCTATGATTATCCCTTGCATCATTAAGGAACCCATGTATGTCCCAACCCCTGGTGGGTGATGAACCACACTGCCCCACCTTAAGCGGGTAATCACTGATATATCATACACATCATGCTCTCATCCCCTCAAGCCCCGAGCAATAAAATAAAGGAAAATCAATAAAAGGAAAAACACAAATGAAGAACTGTGGAAAAACAAAGGCTAGGGTAACTCATGTACCACCCTTGCTCCCTCGTACATTCTTACACCCTTACATTTGGGTTTCCTGCATCATTACCACCCTTTAGCCCATGGCATTTGGCCTTGAGATCCCTATGTCGCAATCCACCTCATCATAATCACACTTGGATATCTTTCTCTTGAGAAATTTGCACTTTTTCTTAGATGTCTATTGGAGTTCTTTGATTCATTTCAATATTTTTGGGAGCTGAAATATTGTTCTTTCTTGCAGCCGTTATCTTAACCTTCGATTGGATATATCTCTTGCTATCTTGTAAGTTCTTTTATTGAAGATTTTTCATGTATTAATATCTAATGTGTGGAAATCTTGCAACTAGCTATGTTCTTCCTTTTCCCTAATTATTGAATATCACTGAAAATATTATTGGATTGCAAATTTGTGCATGTTACTCATTGATTAGAAATTAGATGAATGTTCATAGTGGATTAAAACTTGTTATTCTTCCATAAAATTTCATTGATCTTGGGTGGGTAAATACTAAAGAGTGGTAGCTAGGGAATCACTCTTTAACCTCCTTCAAGACAAATTTTAGCCGAATTTCGAATCACATAAACTCCATAGGCCAAGGGTAAGGAATTTATCCAAGAAAATTTGGTGGTCACCCTTCTTTTACCTGTCTTTTTCTCGTCAAAATTCTTTTCCTCTCTCCTAGATGGCCTAGTTAGGGCTGCATGCGAATTCCTTTAGAGAAGGATTTTTTCTATTCTGATTGGCCAAGCTGCTACACTAGTGTCTCCGCTAGGAATCCTCAAGCTTTCACACAATTACCACGGTTCATTTCAAAGAGAAATGAAACCCTATCTCAGTCTTTGAATTCCAATATTGAATGTCATTGTGAGAGGTCTTTTTGAGGGTTTTCGCACAGTATTTGGTGGAATAAATTATTTTAAAACCCTTTCCCTACACTACCTTGACCTAGTGAGTTCATTCGTGGGTCTCCTCCCACAGTTATTTTGTAAACCCTAGGTCTTGTGTGGTCCCATTTTAGGCTTCTCAATGATCGCGAGAGCATATATAGCATATAATCATCATACAAATCTTATTGAGAGGTCCTAATTATCTTTGGAACCTTGACCTCAGACACCCTTGTCATTATTTGAATATCATTAACCCTAGGCCTAGGTCTTTCTCGTTGATCTTTCTTGGAGAGCCTTTAGTTTCTCTAAAAGCCTTGATCCCTAATTGACCCTCTCCTTTGAATGGGACTTGGAAATCACTTAATACCCTATCATTGATCCCATCATTTTAGGTGATTTCCCTCATAATGAGACTCCTCCCATCGATGAAAGGCTGTAAAGAGTAGGGGACACTTACTGAGGTGAAAGTTGGTCTTTATCCCATTTTTATCGCTTGGTCTACTAGTTGTCCCTTAGGTACCCCTCGTGGGACCCCTACCGTATTGAATGGCAACAAGACATGTGTTTGATTCCAGAGAGCATGATGACTTAGCAAATGCAGTATTTCCCACTTTTAGCAAGTGTTGGGCCTCTTGATGACTTAAGCAACTAAGACACATCTTGGAGCATCCCAAGGAACTAGGACATTGAGCTTCTCTATCCAAGAACGAAAGACTCTTGAGGATGTACTAGTGGACCCAAAATGCCCCCAGGATGGCCTTGACACTACTTGATGGGCATGCCATGATGTAGGGCCCAAATGAAGATGGCCATTCTTAGGATGATTGAGGAAGGTTTGTTTCACCAAATGGAGCCCTATCGTTAGAGAGAGGAGGCGCCACATTTCTTGACACAATGGATTTAACATATGGCACCCACAGCTAGATTTTGGAACCTTGTAGCTAATTTGATGCGTGATTTGGAGAATTTCCTGAAATGGAGGATGATCATGATACTTGGAGACATTTTCAGCCTTTAATTTGCCTTGATGGAGAATTTGGATCCCAAAAGGGGCATCACATCATCACACTTTTAGCCCTATATCTCACATATGTGGGCGTATAATGGAAAGTTATGTTGTAAAGCTAGTCGTTTGGCTTGTAAGTGTAATTTACCATTTGTCCACTCAAAAATCAAACTATGTAGGGGATTTTAGTTAAAAACTAAATGAAGTAGACCTCATATAAATAAGGAGTCACCTCACCCGTTAGTTCATCATTGCTTGTGGAGAATTCATCCCCCTTAGAGATTTCCAAGTGATCAACGTGCCCTTTTGAAGGGATCAAAAACTCCCCTTCCCTAGTTGCCTTGGAACATCCATCGAGGTATTAGAGTTGAATAATACAAAGAATGAAAGTGCACAATGTCAATAAGGATTCCCTAGAATTAAAGAACATGATGGTAGAGTTGGAGCTAAACTAAGAACAAGAGATCTTTGTTGAGGTGTTGGAGAGGACAAGAATAAGAAGACCAAGAGCATGGAAAAAGAGTTAAGCGAGATCACTATTTCATTGCAATTTTGAATGTGTGTCTACGACATATTTTCAAGAAAGAAGAATTCAAGGGATTTTACAAAGTGAAGAAGAGTCATAAAATTTATTAAGGAAAACACCTCATGATGTATGTGAATGTAAGGTTTCCCATTATAGACAATAATTTGTATGGAAAATCCATACTATGAGTTTTAAGCATATATAATATAGAGAAACAAAATATTGAGAAGAAACAAGGTAATTGACAACCAAAAGGTACGAGGAGTACAAACAAGTCTAACTAGCACGTTAAAAAACAAACAATAAACTATGAATTGAGATATAAGCTAATTTATCTATCGTGTAAGAGAGATAGTAACTATAATATGAAAAAGTAAGACATAAGTAAGTCTCAACAATATAACTATAATAACAACTAAATAATGAACATAAATACTGAAATAGAATGACAAATGGAGTAGGGTAAGAGAATGAGACCTGGACTTACTTGAATGCAATCAATGTAGTGCAGGAGCCCTTTTTGGAAAGACTGTCATGTCCCCATTTCTATTCTTCTTCATAGAACAACCAAGGTGGATTTCGAGGGCAAGCGATAGCCAGGTCAGTGGAGCAGGTTTATGTCATCATGGGTCCCGATGTAGTTTTTAGGAGTTTTTATGGGATTTGATGGCATTCATTTGGCATATTCCATCATCCGCATAGTTTTCCTTGCCAGAACGAGAAGATCAATAGGTTGGGACGCTGCGAAGATACTTCTAGTGGCCGAAGAAAGTATGGTGGTTGTTAATTTTAGGTATGTTCTATGCTTAGAGAAATTTATTTCAATTTTCACGTTAGCTCAATATCTTTTCCAGATTAGCAATCACATCAACGTTAAAGTAAATTGCAGATAGAACATAAACATAGATCACAGAAGACAAGCCAAGACAAGAGGACACAAGATGTGGCGCTAGCCAGGGACAAACCCCAATGTGGGGAAACCCTTGATCAATTCTTCTTATATGTTCTTCAATAGTTCAAAAGAGAGAGAGAGAGAGAGAGAGAGAGATAGTACATATACAACAGACATCAACACTTTGACTTATCTAAATAAGAGCATAGATCATCTCTAAGTAGATGATACATGAGGTAGCTGAACTTAGTTGAAGTCAAGCTGCTTCAACTGATTCTCCTAGGTGACTCCATCACCATGTTGCACCTATTATTGTGTTGCTCCTCATCATCATGCTGCGCCTCACTATGCTGCACCATGCTGCACCCATCATCACTATGCTGGACCTCATTATAATACTGCTGCACCTTCATGTACTGCAACATCTTGTTTTACCTTATTACCTTGTTGCACTCACCAGTACTGCCTCATCATGTACCTCACCGTGCCCATCTTGCTGCATCTTATTGTTGCACCATGATTGCTTGTTGTCCCATATACCATGCTTCGCCAATCATCATAGCCTTGCTGTCCCGTTTGCTTGCTCCACCAAGCATCATAGCCTTGTTGTCCTATTTTCTTGCTCCACCAAGCATCATAGCCTTGTTTTCCTATTTGTTTTGCTGCCACATGTCATTGTTGTACCCACTTAACATGCAGTTGTCCCACTGTTCAGTATTGCTACTGCTGTCCCAATGTTTAGCATGCCTTTGTTGCTATGTTATCAATTGTATTGCTGCTATTCCATCACAGTTGATGTCCCAATTGTGCCATTCCATAGCTGCTGTCCCAATTGTAGTGTTGTTGTCCCATCACAACTGTTGTCTGAATTATGCTATTCCATCATGCCATAGCTGCTGTCCCATTTGCTTCTTAGAGCAATAGACTCTCAGCCTGTTCTTGAGACCTTCTCCTCAACACTGATCCATAAACACTTTCAGCCTCCTTTCCTACAGCAGACTGCGGCCCTCCTAGATCTCTGCTAATGAGGTCTCGGCTCTCTGATTAGGGCATCTGAAGCTGCCGCAACTATACCCTAAAATCAGCCTCAAACTCATCAAAATATTTTCTTACCCTTCTCCTAACAGTCCTCCTTCCAGTGCTGCTTTTGAATGTTGTTCGAGCCATGTTCTCCCTCCCTTTTAGACCTTGCGGCCATCCTGAAGCTAGGGCACCATAGGCCTGCAGCTAGGGCACTATAGGCCTGCGGCTAGGTCACCCTTAGTATATTTAGGACAACATATATCTTCATCTTGACTGCGGCTAGGACAACCTGGAGGATTAGTGCATCTCTTCATGACTGCATCCTCTAGGTTGTGCGTAGAGTTGTTATAGGCTAGGGTGCTAGGACTACACTATGGCCTCTATCCTTAGGCTTCTTTCCTCCAATGTCAAGGGATTCCTCTCCTAGATTTCTCTCACACTAAAATATAAGACAAGTGGAGAGAATTCAAGAAATAAGTGTGTGTGAAATGACTCTGAAGTCATCTCCTTTTATACTAAAACATTGAGCACATGTGGGGGTTATTTGGTTGCTGGCCGATCTTGATGAATTGCCTTATAACACAAATAAATTCATAACTCCATGAATACTTATAGGAATCGGATGATCTTTAGATCAATCCTACACTTATCGATGAGAGGGATCCAAGAAAAATATCAGCTGCCATAAACAAGATGACCCACATAGAGTTTGGCCCTGGTTTCCAATTTTAACACTCCCTCTCAACTTGGGAGAACTCCATCCGCTTATCCATCGGCCAGACTGTGCTATCTCTGCCAATTGTGCCCTGCACTGCTTGGCTCTGCTGATCTCTACTATGCTCTGCTCTACTCTGCCGAACTTTGCTCTGTTTTGCTCTGCTCTATTGAGCTCTGCTTGGCTAAACCATGAAGAAGAAGAATTGATCGAGAATGTCTCATACCATTCTATACTGACTCGAAGTCAGTTCCATATGAAGAGAGTGTGTCATACCATGATCCCAAATCAGTTACAAGAGAGTCAGTCATATCACCCTTACTGACCTGAAGTCAGTTTCATTGATCCCAAATCAATATCACAAGAGAGTGTCTCAAACCACTCATACTGATCCCAGATAAATGGAGGTCATCCCAGCATAGGGAGTACGGTAGATACAACTATGCGTCCATCGATAGTACTACTATGGTCCCTAACCCCATTTCCATGCTCATTGGCTAGATGAGAGGTACTTCCCATGAGTCCTAAAGTGCATGGGTAGGATTTCTCGAAAGGAGAACCACTCATCCTATCCATAAGTCGCCATGGGGTATCACAGGGGAAGGCTGAACCATTCACCCTATACACAGTGCACCATTAGGGGAGGGTGAGTCGCTCTATGGTCGCTTGTTGCTCCAAGAATTACCCCAATTCCCCCGGAGCTCCCAGAGCTCAATGTATGCATCATACAGGACCCTCATAACGACTCCAAGTCGTTCGGGAAAGTCACAAACTTGACCTTTCCCCGGGGCTTCGACAGAATGTCTGTGACTTATACATCAGTCTCAATGCAACGAAGCCTCCTCGCTCATCGACGTACCATATCCCAGATAAGGTAGTATTTGATGTCTATATGTTGGAGAAATCATAAAATAAGGGAAACATTAACAATCGAATCCCCCCTTGGTTGACACAGAAGATCACGGTGATATCCATCATGTGTACAGACAACTCACTGAAGCGCTTCCACAACCACACATCTTCACACGAGATCATACTCGTAGCTATGTATTTGGTCTCAGCGGTGCTTATAGCAACTGACTTCTTCTTCCGGCTCATCTAGGATATCGAGCAGAACCCAAAGAGAACCAACACTCAGAAGTGCTCTTGCAATCCTCCACATTGCCTGCCTAGTCAACATTTGAATAATCATGCAACTTCATATTTCTGGCAGTGTATTCCAATCCATAAGAGATTGTGCCCCGAAGATATCTTAGAAGATTATTGGCACCAATCCAGTGAGGCTCGACCATATATGAGCCCAACATGCTAACTGCAAAACATAATATCCGGACAAGAGTTCACCAAGAAAATCAATGCGAATGAGTTTATGAAACTCATAGGCATTTCCCAAATCAGGTCCGGTATCCTTACCACATAACTTCTGAAAGTTAAGATCCATCGAGTTAGTCACGAGCTTGCAGTTTACCATTCCAAATCCAGAATCCAACTCCCTCTTACTTTTGAAAATGAGAGGGTATGTACCTGTCATAAAAAGGTCTTCCTCATAAGGTTCTAGTATGAGAGGTCTATCATCCACAACCTTCAAGCTATGGTTTGGATCTGCTTCACTCCTAGTTAATCTCAGCTTCATCAAACAGCTATCAATCCTTTCATACTAAGCCTGGGGTGTTTTGCCTCAAGCCATAGAGGGATTTCTTCCACCTGCATACATGAGATTCCCGATCATGAATCTCAAACCCGTCGAGTTGTTCCAAACCAGTGGACCTGCTACATGAGGGGAATGGTCCCCTTGTAATATTTTCCTTCGGTACATCTCAAACATGTACCTTCGCGCTCTTTTTGAATTCAGGCATCCCTGTCACGATCTTACTCACATCGGGTATAGCCCCTTAAAGTAGACCTTCAGTGCTATAGATGAGATGTCTCAACTGACATGGTCCCAATGGACTTCTTGTAACTTGATACAAATTGCTAACCCTGAACCCATGAGTAAAAGCGTCTTTGAAAATTCTATTTTCAAACACGTACCTTTCCATCGATGAATGCCACACTGAAACCTTTGACTTCCGTTGTCAAAATGGACACTAGGTTCTTCTTGCGATCAGGTACATAAAAGAGATTTTGTAAATGAATCAAGTTACCCTCATTCAATTGAGGGGTAACATTCCCTACACCCTTCCCGAGATAGGTGGCATCGACTCCAAGTATAATCCCACGATCGTTTCCATATTTACCAAATTAGAGAGAGCACCCTTCTATCCGTTGAAGTGCCTTGAAGCACTACAATCAATAAGCCAGATTCCTAAAGAGTCTGAAGGAGAGGGCCAATACAAGATAACGCTTCTTTATCTTATAAGAAACAACATTTGATTCTTCATACCTAAGGTTCCTTGATTTCTTTGAAGAGTCGGTCGTTTCCTTGATGACCTGCATTACCTGTCATTCCTCTGATCATTGAAGATGTCCCAGGAATGATTGTTATTATCATCAAGTGATGTGTCCCTACCTCGAACACTCCTTCGCATAATGGCCAAACTTATTACACCCAAGGTAATCTGACTATCTATCCACCCTTAGATCCGGACTTCCTGTTGAAGTGATCTTTAGGTCATGAGAAGCTTCCGTTGTGCCATTCTGATAATGTTCTTTGCTTCGACTTCACCCTTGGTGAATTTGAAGAGTGATGAGGAATCCACTGATCCTATTTTCCTTTCCAAACTGTCTTCGGTGACTGCTCTTTCACTTTTGCTTTGGTTTTGTCTTCACCTCAGCTCCGATACCACGTTAATTTTAGGTATGTTCTATCCTTAGAGAAATTTATTTCAATTTTCACAGTTATCTCAATATCTTTTCCAGATTAGCAATCACATCAGCATTAAAGTAAATTGCAGATAGAACATAGACATAGATCGCAGAAGACAAGCCAAGACAAGAGGACACAAGATGTGGTGCTAGCTAGGGACAAACCCTAATGTGGGGAAACCCTTGATCAATTCTTCTTCTATGTTCTTCAATAGTTCAAAAGAGAGAGAGAGAGAGATAGTACATATACAACAGACATCAACACTTTGACTTATCTAAATAAGAGCATAGATCATCTCTAAGTAGATGATACATGAGGTAGATGAACTCAGTTGAAGACAAGCTGCTTCAACTGATTCTCCCAGGTGACTCCATCACCATGCTGCACCTATCATTGTGTTGCTCCTCATCATCCTGTTGCGCCTCATTGTGCTGCACCATGCTGCACCCATCATCACTATGTTGGACCTCATTATCATACTGTTGCACCTTCATGAACTGCAACATCTTGTTGTACCTTATCATCTTGTTGCACTCACCAATGCTGCCTCATCCTGTACCTCGTTGTGCCCATCATGCTGCATCTCATTGTTGTTCCATGATTTCTTGTTGTCCCATGTACCATGCTCCGCCAAGCATCATAGCCTTGTTGCCCCGTTTGATTGCTCCACCAAGCATCATAGCCTTGTTGTCCAATTTGCTTGCTCCACCAAGCATCATAGCCTTGCTATCCTATTTGTTTTGCTACCACATGTCATTGTTGTACCACTTACCATGTTGTTGTCCCTTGCAGCACCATGTCGTTGTCCCACTGTTTAGTATTTCTACTACTGTCCCAATGTTTAGCATGCCTTTGTTGCTATGTCATCAATTGTATTGTTGCTGTCCCATCACATCTGTTGTCCCAATTGTGCCATTCCATAGCTGTTGTCCCAATTGTACTGTGGTTGTCCCATCACAACGATTATCCCAATTGTGCTATTCCATCATGCCATAGTTGTTGTCCCATTTGCTTCTTAGAGAAAGAGACTGTCAACCTGTTCTTGAGACCTTCTCGTCAATGTTGATCCATAAACACTTTCAGCCTCCTTTCCTACAACAGACTACGGCCCTCCTAGATCTCTGCTAATGAGATCTCGGCTCTCTGCTTAGGGCATATGAAGTTGCTGCAACTATACCCTAAAATCAGCCTCAAACTCATCAAAATATTTGCTTACCCTTCTCCTAATAGTCCTCCTTCCAACGCTGCTTTTGAATGTTGTTCGAGCCCTATTCTCCCTTCCTTTTAGACCTTGCGACCATCCTGAAGCTAGGGAACCATAGGCCTGGGGCTAGGGCACTATAGGCCTGTGGCTAGGTCACCATTGGTATATTTAGGACAACATATATCTTCATCTTGGCTACGGCTAGGACAGCGTGGAGGATTAGGGTATCTCTTCATGACTGCGTCCTCTAGGTTGTGTGTAGAGCTGTTATAGGCTAGGGTGCTAGGACTGCGTTATGGACTCCATGCTTTGGCTTCTTTCCTCCAACGTCTAGGGCTTCCTCTCCTAGATTTCTCTCACACTAAAACCTAGGACAAGTGGAGAGGATTCAAAAGAGAAGTGTGTGTGAAATGAATCTCAAGTCATCTCCTTTTATGCTAAAACATTGAGCACATGTGGGGGTTATTTGGTTGTAGGCCAACCTTGATAAATTGTCTTATAACACAAATAAATTCATAACTCCATGAATACTTATCGAAATCAGATGATCTTTAGATCAATCCTACACCTCTCGATGAGAGGGATCTAAGAAAAATATCAGCTTCCATAAATAAGATGACCCAAATGGAGTTTAGCCCTAGTTGCCAACTGTAACAGTGGGCGATTTCCATTTTTCTTAGTTAAAAATGACTTTAATTAGTCATTTAATTAAGGAAAAATAATTAGTCGGAGAAAAAGGGCCAAAAATGAATTAAGTGAAATATAGTAAAATTAAAGGTCACTTAGGATAAATTCAATGGAGGAGCTTCTAGAATAATAATATAATAATAAAATACAATGCTTCTAGAGGCTTGGAGAACCATACATAAGATCTAGAAAAGGGGAGGAGGAAATCATTTGGAGACATATTAGATCCTCGATTTGTGTATTGTTTTGTGGAGAGGTTTGAGAACCGAGTTCTATACTTCAGCAGTAGCCCCAGGACAGAAACCCTTGGGTGATTGAGTGAGAGTGGGCGAACACCCATCTCTTCCCTCCATGAATCCATTCAAGGTTCACATATTGTAGTATATTGATTTTCAGTTTGTTTGGAGGCCGATATGTGGAATTATTGTATATCTATTTGAGGCCCTCTTTTCATCTCATCTCTTTGGAGTTGTATGTGCATGTAAAACCGCAATTTATCTAATATAATAAAGCTGAGAATTTTCTTGTATTATGGATTGCAATGCTTTGTTTGTCTTTATTTTTACATGGCAATCTTCTGTTAAATGAATAGAATTTTTTGTGGAGTGCTTGTTCCAAATTTTATGCATTTGGAACATTATAAAGACCGATTACATAATATAGCATGCCCTCTTGGATGTGCGAACAAATGTGAATAATACAAAGTGTTAACCCTCATGTTGCATGAGGTTTATACCATAATTGAAAACACTATGCAAGTAGGTTGCATTTGGAGCACATTGACCCATTTATCCTTATGGATTCATTCATTCTAGGGATGGTTGCATGTTTTTAATTTTCATCACACATGTTAGAGGCTTACAGGTTGATCTTGAATATTTGCATGGATGTTGGCCATATTACTTGTGCATGCTTTCATAGAGTTGCTTCCCTTTTGATAGTTTACCTATTGACCAATTCAATGGGTCTTCAGGCATTCTAATGAGAGTAGTTTATCTACACATTTGTTCAATTTGTGTTGGCTCTAGAGTACTCTTTTAGAGATCGTATCACATTTGTTTCATCTATAACTGAGCACCTTGGAAGGATGATGTTCATTGGCATATTCCATGTATTGCTAATGAACATGTTATATGTAGTGTTCCTCATTTTACACATCTCAAATGGAGATGATCATAATGCTTCAAGACATTTTCACCCTTGAGTTTTTCTTGATGGAGAATTTGGAGCTCAAGAGGGACATGAAATAATCACATTTTTAGCCTTACAACTCACACGTGTGGGCTTATAATGGGAAATTATGTCGTAGAGCTAGTGGATTGGCTTGTAACACTAATTTACTTTTTGTCCATGCAAAAATCAAACATGTGTAGGAGATTTTAGTTAAAAATTAAGTGAGGTAGACCTCGTATAAATAGAGAGTCACCTCACTCATTAGGTCATGATCACTTGTGGATAGCTTGGCATCCCTTAGAGATTTCGGCCTAGCTTTTTTTACTTAACCTACTTTGTGTAGATATGATCTTTTGTGGATATTTGGCTACTAGAAACTAGTGCTTGTTGTGGAGATGTCATTTTGGCAGAAAGAAGACTTGTTTCTAGGATATATTGTGAGTACCTTATTGTTGAATATCTTTCAAGATTATTGCATGTAATGTTGCTAGGTTTTTCTATGTTCCATGTCTAAATGCTTATGCTTATATGAAATACTTGGTTATTTTTTTCATGCTTTAGTTTGTATCCACAAACTTCCATAGATAACCTCCTAGAGAGATTTCCTCCAGTAAATTTATCCCTGCTAAAAGTGATATTTAGGGTTAGTAAGTGAAAACCTAGGGTTTTTTCCCTTACTCCCTTTAAGGATTTGATATTTCCATGGTTAAATTCCTTTAAGACTCCATCACCTAAGTAGATAGAAGGGACTGACATCCATATCGATGGTCAAAAATCATAAAATTTCTTCTTTTTACCCTTCTCCTAAAGTTTTGGCCTTCAAGGCAAGCCACTAGGTTTATGGTTTGAGGAAAAATTCAATAAGGTATGAGGTTAGGGCTGTTTGGAGGTCATTCAACCTTGCTGATCCCTAAAATATCAAAACCTCAGAATTTTCATTGTTGGAAGCCCCTCCTTAGGGCTAATCTCATCATACCTAGGAAATTATATGGCTATAAAAACCCTAATTCTATGCTAAGGATTCAACTTAGGGTCACTAGAAAGTTTGTGAATTCTGTTGTGGATTATATCCTTTTAACAAACCTTTTCTTTCTCCTTGTATGCCTAGGTTGTATTGCTTTGTAACTGTACATAAAAAACACTAGCCTATAAGTCCTTTATACCCCTGTACCCCCGATTCTAGCTCAATGGTATGTTCAAACCCCCGGTCAGGTGGCTGACCCACCAGTATGTCTCTAAACACTACTAGGTACCTGTCCAAAATGGCCTGTATATCTGGGTGCGGTGGCTTGGGCTAATCCCTAGTCTCTGAAATCCTCAACTCCACAACCCACTCAATGTCCTCATGTCTCAGATCTGCCTCCATCCTATGGGCCAAAATAGTTTATGGAGGGTAAGAGTGCATAACCCGTAGCAAAACTGGTTTTTCATCTGGCTCTATGAACTCCAATCAGTAGTGAATCTACCAAGCGAGTAGAGCCACTGGACACCCATCACCACATTGGTGTCCGACACATCCACCACAAAGAAGTGATCTGTCACTGAGTAGTTCCCCATGGTCACTATCAACGCTGGAATGTAGCGTGTGCACTGCATGGTTCTGTCACTTGGCACCAGAACCAAAAAACCCTCAAACTCCTCGATTGTGATACCCCTCCTCAAGACCATATGTGCATCAATGAAATTGTGGGTAGCCCAACTATCTACTAAAACTGAAACATGTTGCCCCTACATGGTGCCCCTGATCCTCATAGTCAAAAACTTGGCTACCTGATGTAGAGATGCAAGGACACCTCTTGATGGAGCAAAAGGAGCTCCCTCTGGTGGGGGTGGTGGTGGTCGCCCCCTCTCTGCCTGCACTGCGTTGTCATATCCACCCATCTCCAAATCTGCATCATCCTCCACATCACTTTCAGAGAAGATCTCAATGTAGTGGGCCTTTCCCACTGCGCATCTATGGCCTAGATCCCATGGTATCCTCATCCAACTATCCACGCCCCTGGTTGGCTCTCGGTGGTGGAGCACTCGTGTCTCTCCCCCTCTACTGGAAGCCTTGTGTAGGTGGTAGTGGTGCTCTAACCCTTGGCAGGGCAACCAGCAAATTGTTGGCCCTCCCCACTACATCTTGCAAGGTCGTGGGTATGTTGGACTTAACCAGTCCATTCAGTGGCTCCGCTATCCCCTCTATAAACATGAAGACCCTCGTGGAATCCAATAGGTCCGGGACAATCACTGAAAAACTTAGAAACTCTGAGAAGTAAGCCTCAGTGCTCCCAGTTTGCTTGAGCCTTGTCAACTCCCCAAAGTGCTCCTCCGTATCTTTCCTCTCAAAGCATTCGAACACTCTCCTGGTAAAATCCTCGTATGATATCACTTTGGCATGTACCATTGTAGTTAGCCAATGGAACCACCAATCATGGGCTTCCCCCTCCAAATGTAGCAGCAATTTTTATTGCATCCCCCTCCACAATCTGGTTTAGCTGAAAGTAGACATCCAACTTCTCTACCCACGCTCTAGATGAGCTCTTAGAAGAGCCATCAAAAGATGGGAAAAGTAATTTTTTCACCTGTGTATAGTTTCCCCCACTCTGTCCCTTGGGCGTCTTATTGCCATTTAGCTTGCAAAAGTCCCTGAAAGTGATAGCTTCCCTGAACTCGGCTCCACAAGAATGATACTCCAAGAAGTACTCCCCCATAGGCAAATCCTCCTGCCCTTGTTGCCCACTAGCTCCAAATGTCAAGAACATAGGACTAGTGGATCTAGGTGGTGTGTTAGGAATAAGAGGTATGTTGGGGTTAAGGTATGTGTGGTGTTGTGAAGTACCAAAGCCTTCACCGAGTTGGAATTCCCATTGAATTCCCTTACCCTTCTTGTTGCCACAATTTTGTTTCCTTAGTTCTCAATACTCTTGGACAGGTCCTGTACTGCCTTCAGAAAATGATGAGCAAACTCCTCCCCCTTATCTCTTCTATCCCCCTCATTCTCTACCATGTTTTTTTCCACAACCTTCGGTTCAATTATCACGGGATTTGGGGTAATCTGCAACTTCCTTTCTTGACTCCTATACCTCTATCTCCGGTAAGTCACGTTTTGCCTATCCCCTGGTGTCATAGACTGTATTGCTCCCACACGTTGAGCCAAGTCTATGAGATCTAGTACCACTGTCATATTCCTAGGGAATTTTTATAGTAAATAAAAATACATACATAGACATAAAACCACAAAAATAAACACATGAATCAGACCATGAATTTGCACCAAAAACTGCGCTGCTAAGCCATTTTATTAGAATATGAAGAGGGTACAATGAGGTGTTGAAAAGAGTGCACCTAGGCTTTGTTACCTTCCACTTTGTGGGTAATATCGCTAGGAGAAAAAAATTCTCCAAGATGGTCCTCATCCGACAACCAACAACACCTTGTAGCCACTAGCTAGCTCATTGTACCATCTTCTCCACCACCTGAGCCAGCAATGTGGTCCCTCACCCATCTGCGATGATCGTATGTTTGAAGGTGGGCCTCCCAAATCTAAAGGTATGCCTTGTCATTTTGAAATTGAGTATTGTAGTTTGCTTATCATGGAAACTTATGGGCATGGATTAATGGGGGGATTCAACGGAAAGAATGGGCTAGGTATGTGCTTCTATCCCCTAGAACCCTTTTAGGAATTAACCTTGGATTCTAATCCTGTTGGATCTCTTCTATTGACGATTTGGTTCCAAGGATGGTATTTCACGAGAAACCCTGATTTTGGTTGTGTGGTGCCGTTCCCGTATCCGTTTATCTTACCCTCTTTTTCATAAATACCCCATCCGTTAGCTTGCCACTTCCCATTGCCCATACCTTGGTTCATGGAATGGAATGAAGCCCGAAGGTTGATGCAGTTGAAAAGAAAGTTAAAAGCATATATTGCCACATTCAATAACAAAAGTACCACAAAATGCAAAAGATGGTCGGGACAAAAACATTTTAGCACTTGGGCAAAAGCCAATACATCATCTACCCCATTATCATGGCCATCACTCTGGTTCCTAATGGTTCTATGAGTCTTCTTCATCATATACGAACCCATGATCATCCCAACCCCTGGTGGGCGATGAACTACCCCACCTTAAAAAGGGGATTCCATTGTTATATCTTAGACATCATGCTCTAACCCCTTGAGACCCGAGAAATTAATCAAAGAAAATCATAAAAAGGAAAAATGCATAAAATAAGGATGGAAAAATTAAGGTTGGGGCACCTCATGTACCACGATTTCTCCCTCCTATACTTTATAAACCCAAGTGTGGGCTTCCCTCTTATTAGTTATCCTTGCACCCCGACATGTGACCCAGTGCTACCCCTTTTCATCCCCTACTTCATTCACCATATCTGTCACATGCCACCACCTTTTGAAGGATGTACCTTAAATATTGTCCCCTTTAGAAGTAGAAACCACCTACTAGGGTGCTTGGTTAACCCCCTTTGGAGTTTAGGAGACATTAGCACATCCCGAAAGCCATTATGCAAGGGTAGGCCATTATGAAGTCCCCACCTATGGTCCATGATTATGTAATGTTCCTAAATAGGAAATTAAGTAATAAACAAAGCAAGAAAACAATCCAGCAATTAGAAATGCGAAATAAACATCATACACCCATGAAAATGTTGGAAATAAAGAATTGTTGAGCCATTATATTAAATCATCAAGGGAAAATACATCCATGAATGGAATGGTGCACCTGGGCTTGTCTCCAAGGACAAGCGTGACAAAACCCAGGTGAGCAAATGTTGATTTGAGGGTTGCCCAACTACTGCTCTAGAACTGATCTGCGCTACCCAAAAACTATGTTGTCTGCTGGAACAAAAAGGCTAGAATCTCTGCCTCTGGTGCTCAGAAAATTATAAAACTTCAACTCCCGGATCCTTAGCAAAAACCCACCAAAACCCAGGAAGGGTTTGGCCTAGTTCAAATTCGACCCCCAAGGAGCCCATCCTTTGTTGAAACTAGCAAGCTCTTCATATCTGAATGAAGCTAGGAAAGCTCTCCAAAACTGCCCCAAATCACCAGAATGAGAACCCTTATGAATTTCCTTCCTTCCCAAATGTGATTATGGTGTTGTGGTTCTTTCCCTCAAGACTCAAGTGATGCCCAATCTAGCCCTCTACATTTTCCTCCAATGTTGGGTTTCGAATTGGCTATTTGTAGCACCCACCTGCTCCAAAACTCCTCCCAAGTTGATCTCCTGATGTCCTTCAACTCTCTTGTTTCCTCCTGCTAGTGCTGGCTCAATGAAGCTCTGTCCTCAACTGCCTGTTCCCTTCTCTGTTAGCCCAACAATACACACTGTTGGTTTATGGTTGAATGTGCTGGCAATGAATCTTCCCTAGTGCTCCTCAAGGTGCTATGAAACTACCTTCCTAGGGTGGCACTCATAGTCCCCTGAAGGTAAGATTGAATCTCCTGATTGAGAGATTCATGGCTAAGTAGCCAGTTGACTCAGGTAAGTAGCTCGAGAAAACAATCAAGTGATTTTTGATATGCAAGAATGAATGATCCCCAAGTGAGAAGCTCTTACTCCTTATGACTGTGTGGGCCTTCCTTTGCCTCATGGGGGTCCCTCCAACAGCCATACGATTTCCCTCCAAGGCATTTCGAATTTCCCAATGCATTTTCCCATGTGGGTGGTCCCCACTTTCCACTAGCAAATTAATCTAGCCTTCATTTCTCATAAGTCCTAAGTCGAAACTTCTTGGGTCCTTTTTCTTAAGAAAATTTGTACAAAATTGTGGAGAGACAAAACCTGTTCCAAATTCATTTGAGAAGGGACATGATATTACTTCCCTCCCAAAAGTTGCTTGCCATCAAGCAACTTCAGTGCTGGGTGCTCCAGAATGTGCTCACTCTCCCAGGTCGCATCGTCATCTAGTAGGTTCTTCCAGTGTACCAAGAACTCCCTAATGGTCCTTCTCCTCAGCTTCCTCTCCTGGCTCTCCAAAATGGCCTCGGGCTCCAAAACCAGATGACCCTCATCATCCAATTGGAGTAACTCCACTACTACTGTCACCTGTTGTCCCAACACCTTTTTAAGGCATGAGAGATGGAATATGTTGTGAATCTTGCTCGCCAAAGGCAACTCCAGCTCCTAGGATACCTCCCCAACTCGCCTAACTACCCTCTATGGCCCATAAAAACGAGGTTGTAGCTTCTCAGCCCCCTTTTGTTTCAATGTGGGCTGCCTATACAGCTGTAGCCGAAGGTACACCAAATCCCCCTCCTCGAAATGTCTCTTGGTTCGGTGCTGATCTACGTATATTTTCTTCTAGTTCTGCATTGTCACTAAGTTATCCTTGAGAGCCTTGAGGATATCTTAGCTCTCGTGGATCCAATTTTTGGCCTTTAGGGCCCGACTATCGCCAAAAATAATGTCAGCAAAGGATAAAGCATCATAACCATACAAGGCAGAGAGAGGAGTCATACCGATGGACATGTGATGGGTGGTGTTGTAGCAATACTCGCCCAAATGGAGCCACCAAATCCAAGCACTTTACTGCCCAGTCACGTAGTTCCTCAAGTACCCCTCCAACCACTGATTAACTCGCTCAATCCGGCCATCTGTCTGGGGGTGGTAACTTGTGCTAGGGGTGAGCTCGGTACCAACCAACCTAAAGAGCTCTTGCCAGAAGCCTCCCATGAACCTCATATCCCTGTCACTCACTATGTTCTTAGGAAGCCCATGTAACTGAAAGATATCCCTAAAGAACAACTCTGCAACTTGTGAAGCCAAATATCTAGTAGGGATGGCAAAAAAGTGGTCATACTTGGTCAACCAGTCAACCACTACATAAGTGCAATCCTTGCCCTGTACTTTAGGGAGCCCCGTGATGAAGTCCATGGATATACTCTCCCATTTCCCCTCGGGGATGGGGAGAGGCTGTAATAATCCTGAAGGATGAATCAACTCCCCTTTGTTCCTCTAACATGCCCCACACTCATGTACATGCCTCAGTACGTCCCCCTTGAGGCCCTTCCATGTGAAGCGCTCCCTGACTTCCATGTATGTTTTCCTGAACCCCTGGTGCCCTGACAATGGCGAGTCATGTGCTACCTGGAGCACTCTCTCCCTCAACTATGAGTTGGGAACCGGAAATATGCACCCCTTGTAGTAGATGACCTCGTCCATCACCTGGTAGCGCTCATCTACGAGGGTACCCTCCAGAATCTTGCATGCCCTCCTGTCCTTAGAATACTCCACCAATAATTGGACCTTCGAATCATGGCAGATGCTCATGAGTGATAGGCCTGCAGGCCTCTGGGATAGGGCATCAACCACCACGTTGATTTTCCCCTTCACATACTCTATGTCGAAATCATAGGCCTGCACCTTGCTGACCCATCTCTACTGTCTGTCGTTGATGCCTTGCTGCCCCATGAAGCGATGGATACTGTTGTGATCAATCTTCACATGGAACCAGTTACCCACCAAATATTGTCGAAACTTGGCCAAGGCATGCATAATCGCCAGCATTTCCTTGTCATATATAGAATATGACCTCTCATGGGGTAAGATCTTCCGACTCTCTAAAGAAATGGGGTTCCCATCCCGAGATAGTACTGCTCCAACTCCCTCCCCGAATGCTCACACTCCGTAGTGAAGGGCTAGGAGAAGTCTAGAAGTGCCAAAACTGGAAAACTACTCATCACCTCCTTAAGGCGGTCAAAAGCTACCTGTGCCCCATTTATCCACGTGAAAGCCCCTCTCTGTCAAATTTGTGAGGGGTGCTACCAACTGCGAAAATCCCTTAATGAAATTCCGGTAATATGTGCAAATGCCCAAGAAGCCCATTAGCGCTGTCACGTCTCTAGGTACTGGCCAATCACGGATAGCTTGTATCTTCTCCTCATGGACCTTCACCCCATCTGCGCCAATGATATGCCCCAAGTAGAGTATCTCAGTCAGGCCAAACTCATATTTGGATAGCTTGGCATAGAACTGTTGTTCCTCCAAAATACGCAAAACCTCCTCCAAGTGCTGGAGATGCTCCTCCCAAGCCTTGTTGTATATCAATATTTCGTCGAAGAAAACCAATACAAACCTCCTCAGTTGCCTCCAGAACACATGGTTCATACACAACTGAAAGGTAGTCAAGGCATTGGTCAACCCAAATGGCATGATCAGGAACTCGAAGTGCCCATAATGGCATCGAAAAGCTCTCTTGGGGATGTCTTGATCCCTCACTCTAATCTGGTGGTACCCCGAATGTAGCTTAGAGAAGTACTTAGATCCTCTAATCTCATCCATCAACTTATCGATGCAGAGAATCAGGTACCGTTTCTTCAGTGTCTTCTTGTTGAGGGCCCAGTAGTCAATGCACATGTGCAAGGTTCCATCCTTCTTCTTCACCAACATGATTAAAGAAGCAAAGGGATTGGAACTTGGCTTGATGTGCCCCAATGCCAACAATTCCTTGATGGCCCACTCAATCTCGTCCTTATAGGTCTTAGGATGCCTATAAGGGATGGTGATCACTGCCTGCACACCCGGATCCAGCTCGATGGTGTGCTCGAATTCCCTATCTAGTGGCTGCCCTAGTGGGATATCTCCAAAGACCACTGAGTATCTGTCCAACAAAGCCTGTATGTCTGGACGTGGTGGCTAGGCCTGGCCCCCAACCTCTGAAACCCTCAGCTCCACTGCCCATGCTATGTCTCCATGTTGCAGATCTACTTCCATCCTATGCATTGGGACTATATGTGGTGGGTATGAACGCATGCCTCTAAGGATCACTGATTTTCCATCTGGGTCGGTGAAATCCATCTCCAGTTTCTTCCAATCAGTGGTAACTCGCCCAAGGGAGTACAACCATTGGACACCCATCACCACGTTGGTGTCTGGTACATAGACCACAAAGAAATGGTCCGTCATAGAGTAGTTTCCCATAACTATTGTCAAAGTGGGCACATACCAAGTGCACTGCATGGTACGGTCACCTGGTACTAAGACTGAAAAACCCTCAAACTCGATTGTGGTGAGGCCCCTCCTCTGAACCAACTGGGAATCTATGAAGTTGGGGGTAGCTCCACTGTCAACTAAGACCGATACCCGTTGCCCCTGTATCGTGCCTCTGATCCTCAATGCCAGAAATTTGGGGACCCCGCATAAAGAAGCAAGGAATCCCCCGGATGGGGCAAAGGATGCCTCCCCCCTGTGGAGGGGGCGGTGGTGCTTCCCTCTTTGTTGGGGGCTCAACATCTCCCATACCACACTCCTGCTCCACCTCATCCTCCTGGTCACTATTTGAAAAGACCTCAATGTAATGTGCTTTGCTAGAAGTGCACCGATGGCCTGGTGCCCAGGGCTCCCGACAAGTAAATCACAACTTCCTTCTCCCAAGGTCCTTCTGTGTCTCATCATCCAGCTACCCCCATCCCTGGGTGGTTCTCTAAGGTGGGGGTCTAGTGTCATTCCCCTTCTGGGAAAAGGGGTACGTGCAGGAAAGGGTGTTCATGTCTTGGGGATGGCCCCCTGCAAATCTCTAATGCACATAACTGCTTCCTGCAGTGTGGAGGGTCTGCGTGACTTCACCAGTCCACCCAACTCGAGTAAGCCCTCTATGAAGGTGTATACCCTCATAGCATCTGATAGGTCCGACACCATCACTGAAACTCTCAGGAACTCTAAGATGTACTGTTTTGGGTTGCCTGTTTGGTGAAGTTGGGTTAGCTCCCTAAAATGAGCCTCTGTATCCCCTTAGTCAAAGCACTTGACCACTCTCCTAGTGAAATCCTCATATGAAGTCACATTGGCATGCCCTAGGGTTGCCAAGCCATGAAACCACCAATTGTGGCCTTCCCCCTCCATGTGCAGGGTGGCTATCTTGATAGCTTCCAGCTCTGTCCTTTGGTTAAGCTGGAAATACGTGTCCATCTTCTCAACCCAGGCCCAAGCAATGCACTTGGAAGTGCCATAAAATGTAGGGAAGTACATCCTACCTATTTGTCATCTGCAACTCATAGCTCCGCATGCCCTGTCCTCCATAACCCTTGCTCTTCTCATTCTACTTGAGCTTGTAGAAATCTCTGAAAGAGAGTGCTTCCCTGAAGTCTGCACCCATGGACTGCCATTCTCTAAAGTCTTCTCCCATCTGTGAAGGGTCTTCAATCCCTGCCGGTTCAACTTGTGCCACAGGCATGCAAGAGAGCAGTGTGGCTTGAGTTGGCCCACTCGCTGATGGAGGTTGTGCTGCAAGTGAAGGGTGATCGAATTGTTGCGAGGCCCCCGAAGTTTCTCCAAATAGGAATCCCTTAGTGGTGGTTCTCTCCCGATTCTGCATTTTAATCTACTCTAGTATCTCCTTCTGCCCCTTTCCTAGTTCATTTAAAGCCCTCAAGAGGTTGTCAAATGCCATCTCCTCCCTACTCTTGGGCTCTCCCATGTCTTCCTCTACTACTACAACCTCCCCCCATCCTCATTGTCTAGAGTGATCTCCAAATCTCCTCCTCTACTTCGGTACCTCTGCCTCCTGTATGTAATATTCTGCTAGTCCCCTTCTCTCATAGGAGAAAATCCCCACAACTGAGCCAAGAACTATGCTCTTATACCACTGTAATGTTCCAAAATAGGAAATTAAGTGATAAAAAAAGCAAGCAAACAATCCGGCAATCAGAAATGCGAAATAAACATCATACACCCATGAAAATGCTAGAAATAGAGAATTATTGAGCCATTTTATTAAATCATCAAGGGAAAATACATCAGTGAATGGAATGGTGCACCTGGGCTTGTCTCCAAGGACAAGCGTGACAAAACCCAGGTGAGAAAATGTTGATCTGGGGGCTGCCCAACTGCTACTATAGAACTGATTTGCGCTGCCTAGAAACTGTGTTGTATGTTGGAACAAAAAGGTTGGAATCACTGCCTCTCACGCTCAGAAAATTATAAAACTTCAACTCCCAAATTCTTAGCAAAAACCCACCAAAACCTAGGAAGGTTTTTGCCTAGTTCAGACTTTTGAAATTCGAACCCCAAGGGGCTCGTCCTCTGCTAAAATTGGCAAACTCGAACTGTCTAAATGAAGTTGGGAAAGCTCTCCAAACCTACCCCAAATCGCTGAAATGAGAATCCTTATGAATTTCCTTCCTTCCAAAATGTGATTCCAGTGTTATGGCTCTTTCCCTCAAGACCCACGTGATGCCCAGTCTGGCCCTCTGCGTTTTCCTCCAAGGTTGGGTTTCAAACTGCCTATTTGATGCACCCACTTGCTCCAAAAATCCTCCCAAGTGCTGACCTCCTAATGTCCTTCAACTCTCCCAGTTCCTCCGGCTAGTGCTAGCCCAATGAAGCTATGTCCTCAACTGTGTGTTCCCTTTTGCTAGCCCAGAAATATGCACTGTAGGTTTGTGGCTGAATGTGTTGGCTATGAATCCTCCGTGGTGCTGCTCAAGGTGCTATGAAACTGCCTTCCTAGGGTGGCACTCGTATTCCCCCAAAGGTAAGGTTGAATCTCCCGCTTGAGAGATTCATGGCTAAGCAACCAGTTGACTCGGCTAAGCAGCTTGAGCAAACAATCTAGTTAGTTATTAAAAAGTGATCTCAGTTTGAAGTATTTTTATGTCGTTAACACTTGAGTATGGCCCACTTAGATGTATTTATGGTCTTAGTCTCTAAACAATGGTTGCTTTCACTTAAGTTTGAGTAGGTTTTTCCAAGTGGTCTAGAGAAGCAGAGGTCTTGAGGGCACCCTACTCCACATGATGCTTGGGCCATGTTATGCAACCTCAGTGGGTGACCCACATGGGAGAATGTTTCTCCTAAGATTTGTCTTCTGTCAATAACCATTAGCCTTTGACAGCCACCAATGTAGCTGAGATTAAGCCAGATGTCTCCTCTCCTTGAGCAATTCATATGTGCCCTCGCCCATCTGTCGAGATCGTATTTTTGAAGGTGGGCCATCTAATCCTAAATATATGGTTTTCCATTATGCAATTAGGTGTTTATGCTTGTTTTTCATGGGAAAAGTTAGGTATGGATTACTGGGTGACTTGTAAGAAGGAAGGGATTTGATTGTAGTCTTGTTCCGTCACCTTAATTAGGGGGTTAATCCTCATCCCTAGTCCTGTGCGACCTCCCTTATTGGCTTATAGATTTAGGATGGGCACTAGCTTTAGCACGGTCATGTTTCCCATTCCACATTTTTCACTCCCCTCTGCACATTACATGCCCTCATTCATCATCTTCCATCTTTGGGTCCACGTGACCACTGGGTCCACAAGGCTCTGGTACACTTCCTCCCCATTTCCACGTCTCGGTTAGTCCTGGAACCCAGAGGTTGATGTAGCTAAAAAAGAAGGATAAAATCATAATATGGCAACATAAAAAAGCAAATAATACCACAAAATACAAAAGATGGTTGGGACAATAAAATTTAGCATGTGGGAAAAAGCTAAACATGTTCTCTACCCCTTATCATTATGGCCATCGCATTGGTTCCTAGGGCCCCTATGGTTTCCCCTTGCATCATTAAGGAACACATGTATGTCCCAACCCCTAGTGCACGATGGACTGCCACACCTTAAGGGGGGTAATCACTATTATATCATACACATCATGCTCTCATCCCCTTGAGCCCCGAGCAGTAAGATATAGAAAAATAAATATATGGAAAAAGGAAAATGAAGAAGGGTGGAAAAAAAAAGGCTAGGGTAACTCATACCACGATTGCTCCCTCCTACATTCACATGCCCTTACATGCTAAGTCACCGTATTCGTGTTCAAGTTCGGTAACCTTGAAATTTGAATAAAGTTCGGCACCTAAAATTTTGCTGATAAAATTCGGCATAAAATTCGACATATAAATTTGAAATATTATATAAAATTTAAGTTTAAGCAGGCTGAAAAACACATTTAGCCACAATTTTTCACAAGTAAATCATGTAGATTACCCCATAAAAAGCAAAAAATCACCATTAACTTTCACTAAATCCATACAGACAATTACAAATTATTCCACTGACAATACATCACAATGGAATTATATGCTGATTAATAGAACTATAAATTGACAAAAATATAATTGTTGGTTTAGTTAATGAATTCTATGAACTGAACTAGACAAAAAATCATTATTCATCTCGATGATTCGACCCTTTCAATGGGTTGGTTGACAAAAATATTACTTGATGAAGATTTATTATTGTTCCCATTAGAAAATTTTGTCATTCAGATCAAAATCCTTTCTTGTTTTTCAATGATTCCAAATGCCCCAGTGGCTTAGTTATCCAACTTCCGGGTGGCTAGTTATCCAACTCCTAAAGGCCCGATTATCTCACCAGTTGGTGGTGGAGTGAGCAAGTGTGACTATGAGTGAGGTAGATTTTTGCATGTCACCAAGTTTTAACCTCAAGTTCATTGGGGTTACCAAACATACCATTTTTATTTTTTTTTTAATTATAAATGATGGAAAAATGTCAAACCAAAAAACCTTGAAATGAAATTCAATGAATTTTTGGTGAATTTCATCGAATTTGTTCGTGTTCGTGTTTGGCATAAAGTTCGTGTTCGTGTTTGGCATAAAGTTCGTGTTCGTGTTCGACATAAAGATCGTGTTCGTGTTCAACATAAAGTTTGGCGAACATAAACGAATTTGTTCGAATTGTTTTGAGGTTCGGCGCATTTCGAATTCGAAGGTTTAAATTCGCCAAACCCGGTGACTTAGGTTACATGTGGGCTTCCTTCATCATTACCACCCTTTAGCCCACGACATTTGGCTTTGAGACCCCTATCTCCCAATCCACCTCATCATCATCACACTTGGATATCTCTCTTTTGATAAATTTGCACTTTTCCTTGGATGCCTATTGGAGTTCTTTTGATGCATTTCGATATTTTTGGGAGCTAAAATCTTGTTTTTTCTTGGAGCTGCAATCCTAACCTTGGATTGGATATAGCTTTTTCTATCTTGTAAGTTCTTCTGTTGAATATTTTTCATGTAATAATGTCTAATGTAAGGAAATCTTGCAACTAGCTATGTTCTTCTTTTTCCCTAATTATTGAATATCATTGAAAAGATTGTTGGATTGCAGATTTGTGCATTTTACTCATTGATTAGCAAGTAGATGAATGTTCATAGTGGATTAAAACTTGTTCTTATTCCATAAAAGTCCATTGATCTTGCATGGGTAAATGCTAAAGAGGGATAGCTAGGTTATCACTCTTTATCCTCCTTGAAGATAAATTTTAGCCGAATTTCGAATCACATAGACTCCATAGCCCAAGGGTAAGGCACTAATCCAAGAAAATTTGGTGGTCACCCTTCTTTTACCTCTCTTTTTCTCCTCAAAAATTTCTACTTCTCTCCTAGATGGCCTAGCTAGGGCTGCATGTGAATTCCCTTAGAGAAGGATTTTTTCTATTATGATTGGAAAAGCTATTGCAATGGTGTCTCCTCTAGGAATCCTCAAGCTTTCACACAATTACCACGTTTCATTTGAGAGAAAAATGAAGCCCTAGCTTGGTCTTTGAATGCCCATCTTGAATGTCATAGTGAGAGGTCTTATTGAGGGTTTTCGCACATAGTATTCGGTCAAATAAATCATTTAAATAACCATTTCCCTACACTACCTTCACCTAGTGAGTTCATTCGAGGGTCTCCTCCCACTGTTATTTGTAAACCCTAGGTCTTGTGTGGTCTCATTCTAGGCTTCTCAAGAATAGTGAGAACATATATAAAGGCATATAATCATCATACAAATCTTCTTGAGAGGTCCTAATCATCTTTGGAACCTTGACCTCAGGCACCCTTGTCATTATTGAATACCATTAACCCTAGGCCTAGGTATTTCTCATTAGTCTTTCTTGGAGAGCCTTTAGCTTCTCTAGAAGCCTTGATCCCTATTTGAGCCTCTCCTTTGAATGGGCCTTGGAAATCACTAAATACCCTATCATAGATCCCATCATTTTAGATGATTTCCCTCATACAGGGACTCCTCCCATCAGTGAAAGGCCGTAAAGCGTAGGGGACACTTACTAAGGTGACAGTGTGTCTTTATCCCATGGTTGTCACTTGGTCTACTAGATGTCCCTTAGGTACCCCTCCTAGGACCTCTTCTATATTGTGTGGAAACAGGTCATGCGCTTCATTCCAGAGAGCATGATGACTTAGAAAATGCAATATTTCCCACTTTTAGTAAAGCGTTGGGCCTCTTTATGACTTGAGAAACTGAGATACATCTTGGAGAATCCAAAGGAACTAGAACATTGAGCTTCTATATCCTAGAATGAAAGACTCTTGAGGATGTACAAGTGGACCCAAAATGCCCCCAGACTAGCCTTGACACTACTTGATGGGCATGCCATGATCTAGGGCCCAGATGAGAATAGTCATCCTTAGGATTATTGAGGAAGGTTTGATGAACCAAATGGGGCCCTATCATTAGAGAGAGGAGGCACCACATTTATTGACACCATGGATGTGACATGTGGCACCCACAGCTAGATTTTGGACCCTTGGAGCTAATTCCATGCATTGATTTGGCAAGTTTCCTCAAACTGAGGTTGATCATGATGCTTGGAGACATTTTCAGCCTTTACTTTGCCTTGATGGAGAATTTGGATCCCAAAAGGGGCATCACATCATCACACTTTTAGCCCTATGTCTCACATATGTGGGCTTATAATGGAAAGCTATTTTGTAAAGCTAGTCGTTTGGCTTGTAACCCTAATTTACCATTTGCTCACTCTAAAATCAAGTTGTATAGGGGATTTTAGTTAAAAACTAAGTGAATTAGACCTCATATAAATGAGTCACCTCACCCATTAGTTCATCATCACTTGTGGAGAATTCATACCCCCTTAGATATTTCTGAGTGATCAATGTGCCCATTGGAAGGGATCAAAAAATCCCCTTCCCTAGTTGTCTTGGAACATCCATTGAGGTATTAGAGTTGAATAATATTATAATACAAAGTATGAAAGTGGACAATGCCAATAAGGATTCCCTAGAATGAAAGAACATGATGGTAGAGTTGGAGCTAAACTAAGAACAAGTGTTCTCCGTTGAGGTGTTGGAGAGGCAAGAATAACAAGACCAAGAGCATGGAAAAAGAGTTAAGCTAGATCACTATTTGATTGTAATTTTGAATATGTGCCTACAATTTATTTTCAAGAAATAAAGAGGATTCAAAGAATTCAAGGGATTTTACAAAGTGAAGAAGAGTCATAAAATTTATTAAGGAAAACACCTCATGATGTATGTGAATGTCAGGTTTCCCATTATAGACAATGATTTGTATGGAAATAAATACTATGAGTTTTAAGCATATATAATATAGAGAAACAAAATATTGAGAAGAAACAAGGTAATTGACAACCAAAGGGTACTAGGAGTACAAACAAGTCTAACTAGTATGATAAAAAAAACAATAAACTATGAATTGAGATATAAGCTAATTTAACTATCATGTAAGCGAGATAGTAACTACAATATGAGAAAGTAGGACATAAGTCTCATAAATATTAAACTATAATAACAACTAAATAATGAATGTAAATACTTAAATAGAATGACAAATGGAGTAGGGAAAGAAAACGAGACCTGCACTTACCTGAATGCAATCAATGTAGTGCAGGATCCCTTTTTCGAAAGACCTATGACAGAAGAGAGCATGCTCTCTTGGATGTGCCAACAAATGTGAATAATACAAAGTGTTAACCCTCATGTTGCATGAGGTTTATACCATAATTGAAAACTCTATGCAAGCATCTTGCATTTGGAACACATTGACCCATTTAACCTTATGGATTCATTCATTCTAGGGATGATTTCATGTTTGTGATTTTCATCACACGTGTTAGAGGCTTACAAGTTGATCTTGAATATTTGCATGGATGTTGGGCATATTACTTGTGCATGCTTTTATAGATTTTCTTCCTTTTTGATAGTTCACCTATTGACCACTTCAAGGGGTCTTGAGGAATTCTAATGAGACTAGTTTATCTACACATTTGTTGAATTTGTATTGGCTCTAGAGTACTCTTTTAGAGGTTGTATCACATTTGTTTCATCTATAACTGCGCACCTTGGAAGGAGGATATTCATTGGCATATTCCATGTATTTCCAATGAACATGTTATATGTAGTGTTCCTCATTTTATACATCTCAAATGGAGGATGATCATGGTGCTTCTAGACATTTTCACCCTTGAATTTTTCTTGATGGAGCATTTGGAGCTCAAAAGGGTCATGAAATAATCACATTTTTAGCCCTACACCTCACTCGCGTGGGCTTATAATGGAAAATTATGTCATAGAGTTTGTGGATTGGCTTGTAACACTAATTTACTTTTTTTCCATGCAAAAATCAAACATGTGTAGGGGATTTTAGATAAAACATAAGTGAGGTAGACCTCTTATAAATAGAGAGTCACCTCACTCATTAGTTCATCATCACATGTGGAGAGCTTGGCCTCCCTTAGAGATTTTGGCCTAGCTTGTTGTACTTCACGACTTTGTGTAGATGTAATCTTTTGTGGATATTTGGCTACTGGAAACTAGTGTTGTGGAGATGTCAATTTCACAGAAAGGAGACTTGTTTCTAGGATATATTGTGAGTACCTTATTGTTGAATATCTTTCATAATTATTGCATGTAATGTTGCTAGGTTTTTCTATGTTCCATGTCTAAATGCTTATGCTTATATGAAATACTTGGTTATTTTTTGCATGCTTTAATTTGTATCCACGAACTTCCATAGATAACCTTATGGAGAGCTTTCCTCTAGTAAATTTATCCACGCTTAAAGTGATATCTAGGGTTAGTAAGTCAAAACCTAGGAGTTTTTCGCTTACTCCCTTGAAGGATTTGATATTCCATGGTTAAATTCATTTAAGACTCCATCATCCAAGTAGATAAAGGCACTAGCATCCATATTGATGGTCAAAAATCATAAAATTTAATCTTTTTACCCTTCTCCTAAAGTTTTGGCCCTTCAAGGCAAGCCACTAGGGTTAGGTTTTGAGGCCAAATTCAACAAGGGCATGACGGTAGGGCTGATTGGAGGTCATTCTACCTTGTTGATACCTAACACATAAAAACCTAGGAATTGGCATTGTTGGAAGCCCTTCCGTAGGGTTGATCTCATCATACCTGGGAAATTCTATGGCTAGAAAAACCCTAATTCTACACTAAGGCTTCAACTTAGGGTCACTAGAACGTTTGTAAATCCTGTTGTGGATTATATCCTTATATAACAAACCTTTTCTTTCTCCTTGTATCACCAACACAATATGGAAGGCTAACTCCATATCTACACTAAAATATGATGGAGAGAAATCTATTTTGTTAAGATAAAAATTAATCATTTAATCATAAAAAGATCAAAGGCCAGTTTATTTTCAAAGCCTCCATTGATGTTCAAAACAAACAATCCTAATACCAACAACCAACCCACTACGCACAAGCTGATGAAATTAGTTTTATATGAATTCAAAGAATAACTTACTCTAGAATATAATTGCTACCACATGCCATATCAAACTAAAACTAACATTGCTATGAAAGGGAAGGAGTTTTGATTTTTGATTGCTAGGACAGTTCAAAAAAAATAACAAAAGAAACAAGAAACTCTTTTTGTGTATTGACTGATTTCATTCAAGCTAATATGAGAGAATTCATGACACTAAACTGGTATGCAATAAGTATAATGCTTTAACTATCCTAGGAAGAATAGTCAAGAAGAGGCTCCTTTTCAAGCATTTTTGGGTCATATACATGTACACATGAGGACCATTCCAGTGAAAACTTGATACACAGTTTGAGATCCTTATACTTGCTACCCACCAAAATGGGTAAACCTCTAGGAGAAAACTTCTCTCCTATTTTTTACAACCAATCATCTAGCATCACTACACATTAATTTGATAATGATGATATGCCAACTCCACCAGTCACTAAATCTCTCACAATTCGACATTCCTCTTTGATGAAGGTGGGATACGACTCAATAGGTACTGTGATCATTCTGCATTCAAGTGCTTTTACTTAATCTTTCAGGAATTTAGTAAGGATAACGGGGTGACCTGGACAATTGACTGATATTTGCTATAGATTTGTTCTCTCACCTTACCAGGGCAGTGAATTTTTAACTCTATTATAATGGGACCTCCCTTAAGGCATTAGGGTTGTAGGGGGCTCTACTTGGAAAACCTGGATTGAAATAGTATGTCCATTCTCCCTTGCACCATTCAAAACTCTTTCCATGTCACACTATAAGCCCTTGATACCATCTATTTTCTTCGATTATAACTTGTCATTGGTTTGATAGGATATGATACCCTCCTATCCACATCCATGAGTGGGGTTATATAAAATACTACTCTGGAATTTGATGCAACTACAAGAATGGAAAAATATAATATGTCCACAAAAAAAGAAAAAGAAAATCAAAATGTAAAAGATGGTTGGGACATAAGACAGTGTGTAGGAAAAGGAATAGTGTGGGCTCTTCCCTCCTGATTAGACACCACGAGGTTCTTGAGAACTTGAAGATCCATCACATCAAAAGGAACCATTACATGTGCTAACCTTGATGAGCAATAAACGACTTCATCCTAAGGGTTAAATTAAATTCTATATCCTAAAGAGCAAGCTTTGATTCTTGAGCTATGCACCTTTACACAAAGCATTATCAAAAAGAAGTAAAAGACACATCAAAGTGGTGGAAGAATCAAACTAAATGGGGTAACTCATTCATCCATAATTTCTCCCTCCATTACATCTATACACTCAGGATGTGGACTCCCATTTGCTGGTACCTTGTCCATGGCACTTGCCTAGGAAGACTTTCCACTTAATTTCCATGGTTAACCTTGGAAATGCCACGTCCCCTTAGGGGTTGGAAGCACCTAATAAGGTTGACTACTTGGCCACCCATACAAAGGTAGGGAACACTTTCATGGGACTTGGTCTAGTTAGATATTAAAAGGTGATCTCAGTTTGAAGTATTAAGATGTTGTTAACACATGAGTATGTTCCACTTAGATGCATTTATGGTCTTAGTCTCTAATGAATGGTTGCTCTCACTTGAGTTTGAGTTGTTTTTACCAAGTGGTCCAGAGCAGCACATTCCTTAAGGTTACTCTACTCCACATGATTCTTGGGCCTTGTTACCCAGCACCAGTGGGTGAACCCCATGGGAGAATGTTTCTCTTAAGATTTGTCTTCAGCCGACAGTCAACAACCCCTGATTGCCACCAGTGTACCCAATATTGTGCTAGATGTCTCCTCTCCTTGAGCCAGGCATATGTCCCCTCATCCATCTGTCGAGATCATATTTTGAAGGTGGGTCATCCAATCCTAAATGTATGGTTTTTCATTATGGAATTGAGTGTTTATGCTTGTTTTTCTTAGGCACAATTGGGTATGGATTACTGGGTGACTTGGAAGAAGGAAGGGATTTGACTATAATCTTGTTCCCTCACCTTAGTTTGGGGGTTAATCCTCATTCCTAGTCATATGGGACCTTCCTTATTGGCTTATAACTTTAGGATGGGCACTACTTTGGAAACCCCGATTGTGGTAGCACGGTCCCATTCCCATTCCACATTTTTCACTCCCCTTCGCACATTACATGCCCTATTTCATCATCTTCCCTCTCTGGGTCCACATGATCACTAGGTCCAAAAGAATCTGGTACACCCCCTCCCCTTTTCCACATGTCTCGGTTAGTCCTGGAACCCAAAGGTTGATGTAGCTAAAAAAGGAGGATAAATGCATAATACAGAGACATACAAAAGAAAATAATACCACAAAATACAAAATATAGTTGGTAAAATAAAATTTAGCATGTAGGAAAAATCTAAACATGAGCTCTACCCCTTATCATTATGTCCATCACATTGGTTCCTAAGGTCCTTATAATCTCCCCTTGCATCATTAAGGAACCCATGTATGTCCCTATTAAAATTGGAAACTAAGGTCAAATTGCACTTTGGGAATCTCATTTGATGTAGATAATGATAGCATTGAATTTCGTTTTTCGAGAGGACCAAAATCTACCTAAAGAACACTCAAATCGGATAAGGGATAGTGTACTTATGAAGAAAATCCCACGTGCATATTTGATCAGGTCGGCCCTAAAGCAAATTAGACACCCTTGGAAGGCTATAGCCTATAAATACAAGTGACCTCAACCTAATTTGGACATCATAATGAGACATTATTCTATTCTCTTTCTTGGTTTGGATTGCACAAGTTTGAGGCACGTCCGCGGAGGATGGGTTCGCACGAAGGAGAAATTGCAGGGTTTGAAGCTTGCATTTATGTTTTAGGGTTTTCGGACTCAGTCGAAGGCATGATACAGAAAGATCTTGACTGCAGTCGCTTGCTAGCTAGCTCATCCATGCAACTAAAGCATTTCAGTCACATGCATAGCACATCCTACATGCAATTGACATCTAGGGTTTTTGAGTCATAGTCGTAGGCTTTCCAAATGCTGGCTTTGACTGCAGCCGATAGCTTACCACTCAAGGGAGCAACTAAAGCATTTCAGTTGCTCACACAACATGTCCTCCATGCGACTGGAAGTTAGGGTTTGGTATTTCAATTATCAGAGGTTTTCGCTCCTTGACTGTAGGGTTCAACAATTGATCGCAGGCAGTGAAATTTCATTACATGCTTCTAAATCATGGTTTTGAGTATAAGCATTGTTGGGTTCATTTCATGGATGTTGTTGTTTTGTTGGATAGTTATATGGATGAAGATATGGATCATTGTACTCTCTTTTGCTGAATCATTCAATGCCAATCTAATAAAAAGAAGAATTTGAAAGGGTTTTCCCCATAGTGGGTTTTGCCCTATTCTCCGACCAATCCTAGTGTCTCTATGTGTGAATGCTTTTCTTCTATTGTTCCTTTATGTTCTACTGCATTGATGATGATGATATTGTTCTTTATACATAGTTTCATATGTTGTTGAATAACGATGTAAATTTGAAAAACGTTATGATGTTATGGGGTGAATTTAATGTGTAAATAAATAAATGCAATTATCAAAGCAAAGAACAATATAACCCTAAGAATCATTAACATGGGATCAGAGTTGGGCTGAAGAAAAGTCATGGAGATCACCTATGATGACACCATTGATGGAAGTAAGAGACAATTGTGGAAACCTAAGAGAATACTAGGGTTTGAAGGTAACCTTAGGCAATTCATGTATTAGGGTTATAATGAGGTTAGGGTTTGAGAGAAATCCTGGTTTATGGAAAATAATAAAGATTTGAAATCTAGAAACCCTAGCATGATCAATGTGAAGATGCTCAAGCACTTGTGACAGATTTGATGAAGCCCTAGATGGGATAGTTTCTATTACGCCTGGTTGTTGATAAAGTTGGTTGAAATATTGAAGGCAACATTGTTATATGGACAATGGACAATGATGGCTCTTGAAGGCTGGTTCAAGAGGGAGATGATAACCTCTCATTGAAGATAAGTACTTTTCGATTTATGATAATCCTTTATGTTTTTACTTTTGTTTAGACTTATGGATCTGGTTATTGTTTTGATTATTACTTATACTTCTTGCATGTATATTTGAGTATTTGGATGCTTCTAACCTCCTAATGAGTTATGATAAGTGGATCCTTCTTGAGGATCATCTTAGATGCAGGAAAGATGGCTACTGCACGAAGAAAAGAACTGGCATTGGAAAAGTTAAAGAGGCACTTGATGAAAAGGTGACAAAGTGCTACAACTGTCGATGTAAAATAAGAAGGTGCACAAGTATCTAAATACTACAAGGTGTGTAAGGTGTTGTTTCAATGTTATATTTCAGCTACAATATTGATGGAAAGGTAAGTTCTAAGGTATGATGGGAATGTCACCTTCAAAAATGGCTCATGCATATGAAAGCGATTTGGATTCATGATACCTATGATGAAATAATGCACTTGGTAGTGAACAATTATCTTATCCTTTAGAAATGATGAACTTCTTGATTCTATGAAGCTACTTAATATTGGTCTTTGATATATTTGCATACTTGATGTTGTCTATCATTTTGGATATCTCGATTCCGTAAGGAAAGCTAGCACCTTGATTCTAATAGCTGGAAACTTGATACTATTGATAATGTTTGTGAAAAGCATGATATCCATGAAGATAGAAGTGTAACAATGAGATTGATATTCATGATCTTTTGTTGACAGTGGTTATGTTTTGATGTGCTTAGTAATTATGGCATATGGTAAAAATTGAATTCCCTGACTTGATTGATTGAGTTATGTGACAAAGAAGTAATGTTGTGATCATGATTCTTGAAGTATGAAGTGATCATGATCTAACATATTTGCTAATGCATGAAAGCATTATAGAGAGGTTGATGAATGTGGAAATTTCAAAACTGAAATCCTATTGCAGCAACTGGAATTTATTTTTTTAATTTTAAATATTTTAACAATTTATCTGCTACGACAAATGTCAAATAAGTCACACTGCAACCTTAACAAATAAAATACGGTGGAAATAATAGTTATGGAATATGAGAAAATACTAGCACACACAAAATAAAAATGACACCATTATTTTTTGGACAAGAGTCCCCAGAAAAACCCAACTTGGGAAAGTCGGTGCAGCAGTGAGGGTTTTTATTATTATGCAACAGTGAAAATCTGAGTACAATCTGGATGCCTAAAAATGGAAATTCATAGCAAGAAAATCTAGGAAAAATTATTTAAGGGAATTACACTTCCTCCACAAACAATCCCGACACAACTTCCCTTCAGAAAACTGGCCACCCAAACCCCAGCGTGAGCCCTTCTGCACTGCCTATGTGTTGTCTCCCACACCTGTGGCTCGAATCTTCCTCTGATGAAGTCGTTATGCCTGTCTCTGCTGGGGAAATCGTCTATCTGGAAGACTTTCCCAGCCTTTGGAAATAAGAATGAATTTTTCCTCAACTAAATCAAACTGCCAACCTGAAGCAACTGCGCAATCCTCTGCGCTGCCTCACTGGGAATAACTCAACCTTCTTGTTGTTTCATCTCCGGATCTGGAAAAATTTCTCCAGGTCACTGTCCCTGTCCCTCACTATCTCTGTTGCCTCACTGAAGCTCGAACTCTACAGCAACTGACTGCTGCTACTCTAGAAAATCAAATTCTCTATGTGACTCGAGTATATTCTCCATCACCAAATCGATCTCCTCTTATAATCCACTGTTGGAGCACCAATGACCAAGATTAAAACTTAATCAATGGCTCGGATCATCTCTAGATCGATCCGTGTGAGTTTCTATATGATTCTCACCTTATCTCAATTAATGTTGACTATCCATATTCCCTAAGTTTAGACTTAGGAAATATTTAAAAATTGGTTAATAATCTAATTGAGACACTTCTAGGTGGAATTTCCAAAAACGATTTTTGGGTTTTTGAGATATCATGTATTATAGCCTCTCCAGCAAATTTTGTGGCTAGAACACATCCAGTGCTACAAAAAATAACACTCCCTCTTAGCGATGAATGTGTTCTAGTGTTGCACACCCTGTCTCTATATCACCTCTTGTCATGATGTTGATGTCTGGCTACTGCTTCCCACTAACTACTGCACAACTTTGATGCTGCATCTGTGTTGCTGCTGACACTACCGTACTACTGCATCTCCACTGCAACTCCCTCTCATCTTTTGCTACTGCAACTGCAACTACTACAACTGATAAGCATACTAAATACCGAATCATCTGTGATCAGTATGATGCATCTGTCTCCCGAGTCTCTCACTGCTACTAGCATTTGCACTGTCACTGAAGAATTTGCGCTGCTACTAACTCTGCATTGAGCCACCTGCTCTGCTATCAACACTACACTGCGCTCCTCAGCCTCTGGCTGCTACTAGTATGCAACTGACACTCTAGTATTGACTGCATCAACTGCCACTGATCGATCCTGCTATTGAATACTGCGAACACCCGTAGCAAGGTAATGATCTACGAGGTGGACTCCTCAAAGACCCTGTCCAATCTCTGTAGCTCTCTAGGGCTACAACTCCAAGTCACCCCATCACTCCTGGAGGTATGGACACCATCACCACAAAGTCTTCCTCCAACCTAGAGAAAAGCCTATCGATCTCGGCCGACGCTGCCTACTGATCCTGCTTCTTCGACTTCTCCCTCTTCCTGAGAGGACACTGCGTGTTGTAGTGACCGAGCTCAAAACCCCTGAAACACTTGACCTTCGGCATATCCTTATTCTTCCTTCTCTGCTCCCCTTGCCCCTCACTGGGACCCTTAGATGCAAGGGCCACATTCTCCTCCTCCTTCACCACCTTCTGTCCGTTGCTACTACTTCCACTGATGGAGCTCATCTCAACTCTTCCTATTCCAAATCGGCCAACATTTTGTCCCATATTGGTAGTTTGTCTCTTCCCAATATACTTTGGATGAAGGTCTGCCAATTCTCAGAGACACTGTTGAGTGCCAATCACACTAGCTCTGAAGGTTGAGCCACTGCCCCTACTGCTGCAAGCTAGTCTCGGACCTCTTGAATCCTGGTGAGGAAGAGATCTATGCCTTCACCCTTCTACATCATGATTCATCTCAGCTTCTCCTCTAGGAACATCTTTCGCTGCTCAGAATTACCCTACTATAGCGTGGAGAGAGCATCCCACATTTATTTGGCTATACCTTTTTCTGCCACATGTGAGACTATATGGTCCCGAACTCCACCCAGGATCAACTGCTTCGCTCATGCCATCTCCTTCTGGTATTCCTTCAGCTGATCCGCATCCTGGGGAACTGCCACTACATTATCAATGTAGGCTTTCAGGCCATATTCATCTAGAAGGAAGGACATCCTAGAAATCTGGATGACATAGTTGGATGAACCATTCAACCTATCCTGATCTCTAAGCCTTGCAGTGGTAATCTCTAAAAATGTCGAAAACTCCCTCTTTCCCTTTGCTCAGTTGTTGCTCTGCTACTCGCACTCCCTCTTGGAATGTGTGGATATGCTAGCTGCTATTGCCAATTTGCTTGGGAAAAAATGAACTTCTAAGACTCGAAGTTCCCTGAGAGAAATTTTCCCTCTGTTGTGTGTGCTTTTCTCTTCCACCTAATGCAGATTCTGCTTCTGCAAACTGCAACAAAACCCTTTGCATCCAACCAAGGAATCTGCTCAGTGAAAATATGAGTTGCAATTCCTCCCTTTGACGACTAGAATCACTAATTTGTGCAACTTGAATTTTCTAAACTTCTGCAACTAAAAATTGAATTGTTTCCCCAACAATTCAACCTGCCTGTTTCAGCATTGTGTTGCCTCAATAATTTCGGCCTATTACTCCTTTTGAGCAGCAAAATTCTTTCTTTCACTTCTGAGCTTGCTAGCCGATCACTCACACTCTAATACCATGTGAAAATTTCAAAACTAAAATCCTATTACAACAACTGGAATTTATTTTTCTAATTGTTAATTATTTTAACAATTTATCTGCTACAGAAAATATCAAATAAATCACACTATAACCTTCACAAAAAAAATATTGTGGAAATAATAGTGCTGAAATCTGATAAAATACTAGCGCACACAATAAAAATGACACTGTTATTTTTGGACAAAAGTCCCTAGAAAAACCCAACTTGGGAAAACGGGTGCAACAGTGAGGGTTTTTATTATTATGCAGCAGTGAAAATCTAAGTACAATCTGGATGCCTAAAATTGGCAATCCACAACAAGAAAATATGGGAAAAATTATTGAAGGGAATTACCCTTCCTCCACAATGAATCCTGGCACAACTTCCCTTCATAAAACGGGTCGTCCAAACACCAACGTGATCCCTTCTGTGTTGCCTCTGCGCTATCTCCCACACATGTGGCTCGAATTTGGCTGTGATGAAGTCGTTGTGCCTTTCTCTACTGAGGAAATCATCTCTCTAACTCTCTGGAAGACTTTCTCGACCTCTGGAACTGCGAACAAATTTTTCCTCAGCTAAATCGAACTGCCAACCTGAAGCAACTACGCAGTCCTCTGCGCTGCCTCATTGTGAATAATTCGGCTCTCTTACTGCTGCCTCTCTGGATCTGGAAAACTTCCTCCAGATCAATGTCCCTGACCCTCACTATCTTTGCGGCTCCACTGACGCTCAAACTCTCCGACAACTGACTGTTGCTACTCTGGAAAATCGAATTCTCCAAGTGACTTGAGTGTATTCTCCATCACCGAATCGATCTCCTCTTATAATCCACTATTGAAGCACCAACGACCAAGATTAAAACTTAATCAATGGCTAGGATCATCTCTGGATCGATCCATGTGAGTTTCAAGATGATTCTCACCTTATCTCAATTAATACTGATTAATTAACCATATTCCCTAAGTTTAGACTTGGGAAATATTTAGAAATTTGTTAATAATATAATTGAGACACTTCTAGGTGGAATTTCTAGAAACAATTTTTTTGTTTTGGAGATCTCATGTATTCTAGCCTCTCCACCAAATTTTGTGGCTAGAACACATCTGATCTACAAAAACTAACAATGACTTGAATGAAGATAACTGAAGTGGCTTCCCATTCAGAGGGAGAATCTCTCCATAAGATCCCTACTCCTACTATCATTTGCATTATATGTATAGAAGATTCTTTATTGTTGAAATATGCTTTATGGACATGAATAGATAAATATCTCACATTGTTGGTCTACAAAAAGTTTTGGTCTGAAAAGAGAGGGATTATCTTAGATCAAGCCCCAGTCACATGGAAGAAGGATTAAGGGTGTGACTGTAGCCTCTCGACCGCATAGAAGAAGGTCTATGGGTGCGGTTATACTTGTAGGTCATAAAAGTGAAGCTTTGTGCATAAAATCAGGAATGCATCTGCAGTATGACAATCCTGCAGATATGGAGCAGACAACAGAAAGTTCTACGAGCAAGGAAGTTTGAATGATTGACTTACTATAATATGAATACGTTGACTAAACTTGTGTTTGCAGGTGACCAGTATATTCATATCAATATGTCATTATGATTTAACCATTGAGGCTTGTGTTGCAAGGGTATGACTAGATTTGGCTGATTGATATAGATAACCAGTGTTTGGAGTTTTGACATGATGCTTGATAATGATTTAGAACTTTGACTTGATGTTGAGATATGTTTTGGGCTATAGATCTCATTGTGATAGAAAATTTGGGATTTGACCTAATGACTAATGATTTGATTTGACAACTGATGATTTGCATTGATAACAATGTTATATGCGCATAGTGACTTTCAGTGACTTATATTGGTATCATGCGTTGACATCATTAGCTTTGATAGAATGGTTGAAGTATTGACAGTTGGGATTTAATATGAAGTAATCTCACAATAAATGGATGGAACCTTCATGACTTATTCTTGGTGTATGCATTTGCATCTAGTGACTTATATTATGATCATGAGGATGACTTGATGAAGTCTGGTTTGATATTGCTTAGCAAATGACAACTTGTTGGCATGATAATAGATAAAGTCATAATTTGATCATTGGATGAGAGCTCTACCTGTCACCTGGTCTAAAGAATTTGATAAAGTGATATTAGTTATGATCTAGCATCTAAATTTTGATAAGCAAACTTAGTTGATTTGATTGCACAATATTGATTTATGTAAGGCTGAGCATATAGGTTTGGTAAAATGTTATGTTTTCAGAAAGCATTGTATGAAGCAAGCTCACCGACCCTGATATGTCCTCATTGATAGTTACCTGGTGACGCCAAGAAGATGTGTAGATCCAAACCTCTATTTCAAAAGTGGTTCAAGGTATGACTTTGATTTTGGTTTTTATACTGATAGCCTATTCTTGATAGGTAGTGAACCTCTGATGATCAAAGTATGAGGAAGATGGCTTTTGAAGTTCAAAATGAAAAATGATGGCATGATGAATCAATTTATAAATTTTGGAAAAGAAAATCTATATTGCAAATCTATTGAAGAGTTTTTGGAAAGTAAAAATGTACATCTATTGAAGAGTTTTTGGAAAGTAAAAATGCAAATCCTTGGACACTCCAATCAAATTTCAAGAAGTTATGAAGAGACATTGTTGAACCTGACTTGGCAACCGACAGTTGATTGAAGAATTTATGTTTCATTTGAACACCCATCTGTATATGTGTATGTTGTGCATAGAACTTGAGTGAATTCATGATTGAGCCGCTTCATACACATTGAGTTGCCACCAAGCACCCTTCGAGATATTTTCATGGGAAGATCAATTTTTGGTTTAAGATATTCTTCCCATAATATGGACTGCATGGATGTATTGATGATGACTGGGATCATTATTGACGAGATGAGGACATCTAAGTGTTGCCTTAGCATGAGATCTGCCATGATATTTTGATGACAAGTCCATAGCTTCAAGCACGACCGAGGTTGAGTACGATGTGGCTAGCATGGCTAGCTGTGAGGCAAGATGAAGACGATATTTGGAGAGATGTTTGACCAAGTTCTGAATATGACATGGATACATTGTGATGACAAATAGTGGGATCCAATTGGCAGAGAATACAATATATAGCTGGGACTGAGATACCTTCACATATATTGAGACAATGCTACTATACGAGACAAGCTTAGGTTTGTGGTTAACACCTCCATGAGAGGGAGGATGAATAAGTACGATGATATGTTGCTGATCTACAGAGAGCATTGTTGATCGAGGACACTGAGCCAACTCTTCCCCACTGTTCGTGTGAAAATTTCATCTATTACAAAACTAGAAATTATTCTCCTAACTATAAATTTAATTATGTAGTTTATTTGATAAGAAAAACAACAAATAAATCACTACTGCAATTTTCACCATAAAAATATTGCGGAAAATAAAATACTGGAAATTGAGAAATTCTAGCACACACACAAGAATTTTGACATAGTTATTTTTGGACAATTGTGTTAGTTTTTGGTAGCATTGGATGTGTTGTAGCCATGAAAATTGGTGGAGAGGCTAAGGCACATGAGTTATAAGGAACCCAGAAACCGTTTGGTGAAATTCAACCCAGATTGTATTTTATTAAAATAATTAATATTTTTAATGGGGTTCCTAAGTCTAAACTTAGGAAAATTAAAGTATTAATGGTTATTAATCAAAATATGGGTGAGAATGTTCTAGAAAGTGGATCAAGTCAAGTTTTAATATTAGTCGTTGATTAGAGACTTAATCTTGGTCGTTGAAGTCTCAACGAGAAAAGTATAAAAAGGAGGCTTGGGGTTCATTTAGAGAGACAGACAGAGAGAATGAATTGATCTGGAGTTCGATTTCTGGGGCTAGGAAGCTGAGAAATTCAAACTGAGTGATTATTCTACAGCAGAGGGGCAAGGATAGTTCGGGAATACTAGGCAGAGAGGTGGAGAGCCACTAGTGGAGGCAGTGCAGCACCTAGAGGGACTGACATTGGGCTAGTCTGGGTGCATGCAGTCTTGACGCAGAGCCAGAAAGGCCAACACAGAAGTGAGGTTGCCCTCATGCCGAAAGCTGGAAACTGTCGAGGAGCTGCTGGAATAGCCGGGAGAGGTTGAGGCATAAGTTTCAGGAGGTAGAAGAGACAGCGCATAGCTGACGCAGAGCCTATAAGGCTGACGCAAGGCCTACGCAAGGCCAGTGCAAAAGATAGTCGAGGTTAGCCAGTTCTGCTGCCGGATCAGCTAGAAACTACCGGGTGAAGTGAGGAAATCTCACTCAGTTTTCCGCCATTATATTTTTCTATGTAACAGGATTGTCGGGAGGGCATCCAACATTGTATTCAGAACTATTGCTTAATAATATAAAACCCTCAGAGTTGTTGCACCGGTTTTCCTGCATTGGGTTTTTCCTGGGACTATTTTGTCCAAAAATAACGATGTCCTATGTATCTTGTTCTTTGCTCAATTTCTTGTTTCATGTAATCAAATTAAATTAGTGTAGGCTATAGAAGTAATTTACTTCAGTATTATTCAGAAAATAACTTGATAATGTATATTAAAATCAAGTAGGTGGAGTAAATTCAGTTTTGCTGCAGTAGGGTTTCCTTGAGCATATGAATTTTCACATCGTATCAGAGCATTGATATTGAAACAGGAAGAGCATATCCAACGCTAAGCAGAGAGGCCAATAGTTGCATTTGGCAGCAATGTGAATCCCCTTGAAGGGATTGCGTAGTCCTTGTCGGGAAAGCAGAGATTCCAAGGAAATCTCTCTCTGAGAGAGTCGATAGAGAGGTACGATAACCGGTTCATGAGCTCGCAGAGGTAGAGGGAGTGATGCAGAGCCTCAGCGCAGCGCTTGAAGGGCGCAATTTCTGCCTGGACAGAAATCCGTCGAAAAAGAGTGCATACACATAGAAGGGGAATTTTCTCCTCAAAGGACTTTTCTCACCAAAAGTTCGAATTGTTCACTTGTCGTGCAGCAAACTAGTGGTGCGCAGTAACTAGAGGAGTCAATTCGACAGGTTGGGTGATATGGCATGACATTGGCTCAGATATCAGGATAGGTTGGAAGGAGCTTCCAACTATGTCATATGGAAAACTAGAATCTTAGCTGTTCTGGAGGAGTACGATCTCGAAGCTTACATCAAGAGTGTTGCGGTTGTTCCCGCGGACAATGATAAGAAGAAGAAGTACAAGGCCAATCAGTGAAAGGCGAAGAGGTTCATACTCGATGGAGTCCGAGATCATGTGGTCTCACACTTGTAGGGCAAAGATACAACCCGAGAAATGTGGGAAGATTTGTCTTCATTGTCTGAAGGCTCTTTTGAACAATGGAAGATGTACTTAGAACAAAAGTTGCAACCGACATTGAAGAAGAAGGGAGGGGTTAACTCCTATCTTCAACATCTTTAGGACACCAAAGACCAACTTTCTGCAATGGGGTCTACTCCTCAGTCTACTGCGATGGTAAGGAAGACCTTGAATGGAGTCTCAAATGAATGGCAAGTCTTTGTCCAAAGTATATTGGGTAGGGAAAGACTACCTTCATGGGAGGAGACATGAGCAACCCTTCAACAGGAAGAATTAAGGAGGGATCTAGTTAAGGTCAACCTCAATGGAAGTAGTGGGAGTGGCATGAAGACCAAGAAGGAGGAGAACACAGCTCTAGCATCAAAGGGACAGCAGAAGTAGAAGCAGAAGAAGGACATTTCGAAGGTGAAATGTTTCAGATGTGGCGAGTTGTGCCACTTCGCATCCAAGTGTCCTGTGAAGCAAAAGGATAAGGATGAGAAACATGATCCTAAGGCTGCTCTAGCAAAAATTGACGAAGATGAGTTTTCCATGAGTGCCTACGCATCTCCAGGAGGGAAATGGTGCGATATACAACTGTAGTCGAGAGGACTACATGTGGGCCGGATCCTTGAGGAACCCACCTCTTGGATCAATTCCTTGCTATGGGAGCTCGCGATTCAGCAGTAGTGAGATGGACTTAGTGTCAGATGATGCAGTGGGTTGGTTGGAAAGACAGATGCAGTAGCCTGAGACCAGAGACTGATCAGCGCACAACAAGGTTGGCAGCGATGCAGATGACACAAGTGCAGAAGTCAGGAGCAACGCAAAAGATTTAGAGGGTCAGAGACTAGTAGCAGTCAGATTCCAACATTCACATGGTATTATGCTGAACATAGTTAGTTCAGAAATTTGGGATGCTTTTCCGTTGCTGAGCAACAACAATTGGAAAATGACACAGTCCAGAGCTAGCAATGGTAGTGTTAGCAGCAGATGAAAAGGGTGTTGTAGTACAAATGCAGCAGCGGCAGTGGCAGTGTCATGGGCAGCAGTATAGTAGCAGTAGTTGTACAATGTTGGTGGCAGCAACAGTGCAGAAAGGAGATGCTTCAGAGACAGAGCAGCATGCAATTGGACATTGTTGTTAGAGCACATTCCTAGCTAAGAGCAAGTGTCAGTGTTTGGTAGCATCGGATGTGCTCTAGCCATAAAAATTGGTGGAGAGGCTAAGGCAAATGAGTTCTACAGAACCCAGAAACCATTTGGTGAAATTCCACTTGGATTGTATTTTATTAAAATAATTAATATTTTTAATGGTTTTCCTAAGTCTAAACTTAGGAAAATTAAAGTATTAATGGATATTAATAAATATCAATGATAATGTTCTAGAAACTAGATCAAATCAAGTTTTAATATTAGCCGTTGATTAGAGACTTAATCTCGACTGTTGAAATCTCAACGAGAAAAGTATAAGAAGGAGGCTTGGGGTTCATTTAGAGAGACACGTGGAGAGAACGGATTTATCTGGAGTTCGATTTCTAGAGCTAGGAAGCTGAGAAATTTGAACTGAGTGATCATTCTGCAGCAAAGGGGCAAGGATAGTTCGGGAATACTGGGCAGAGAGGTGGACAGCCACTAGTGGAGGCAACGCAACACTTAGAGGGACTGAAGTTGGGCCAGTCTGGGCCCACACAGTCTTGACGCATAGCCCGAAGGGCCAGTGTAGAAGTGAGGCTTCCCTCACGCAGAAAGCCGGAAACTCTCGAGGCGCTGGCGGAACAGCCGAGAGAGGTTGACGCAGAACCTTTAGGAGGTAGAAGAGACAACGCAGAGCTGATGCAGAGCCTATGCAAGGCTAGCGCAGAAGATAGCCGGGTTAGCCAATTCTGTTGCTGAATCAGTTGAAAATTGCCGGGTGAAGTGAGGTAATCTCACTCACTTTTCCGCATTAAATTTTTCTCTGTAACTGGATTGTCGGGAGGGCATCCAACATTGTATTCAAAACTACTGCTTAATAATATAAAACCCTCAGAGCTGCTGCACCAGTTTTCCCACATTGGGTTTTTCCAGGGACTATTTTGTCCAAAAATAATGATGTCCTATGTATCTTGTTCTTTGCTCAGTTTCTTGTTTCATGTAATCAAATTAAATTGGTGTAGGTTGCAGAAGTAATTTACTTCAATATTATTTAGAAAATAACTTGATAATGTATATTAAAATCAAGTAGGTGAAGTAAATTCAGTTTTGTTGCAGGATGGATTCCTTGAGCATAGGAATTTTCACAAATTGTTTCCGGAAAAACCCAAGGTGGAAAAACTAGTGCAGCAAATGAGGGTTTTATTATTAATCTTCAACAACAATTCTGAGTACAATAATTTAGATGCTCTACTGGCAATCTAATATGAGGAAAATACTGGCAAAATTATTGTGAGAATTTTCTTTCACCCCACAGCGAATTTTTGCCCCTGAAATTTCCTCCCTAGCTACACGTTGAACCTTCTGCGTCAACCTCTACGTAGTGCTTGCACGAAACCTCTGGGGATTTCGGCCTTCCTCTCACTACCTCTTCCCAAGACTGGAATACTTCCTCCTGGAATGCTACTGACCTCCTCTACCACCTGCTACTCACCCTTTGGTTCTATCTTCTTTGCTAAATCTCTTCTACTGAGAAAATCGAACTACCTAGGCAATTGAGTATTTGCACTAGTCTGTTTTCTCCATGTGCCCATCGAATTCCTCTTATAATCCATTGTTAGAGCACCAACTACCAAGATTAAATCTTAATCAATGGCTCATATCATCTCGGAGTCAGTTTGTGTGAGTTTCTAGATGATTCTCACCTTATCTCAATTAATATTGATTAATTAATTATATTCCCTAAGTTTAGACTTAGGAAATATTTAAAAAACAATTAATAATCTAATTGAGACACTTCTAGGAGGATTTTCCAGAAACAATTTCTGGGTTTTGGAGATCTCATGTATTCTAGCCTTTCCACCAAATTTCATGGCTAGAACACATCCGATGCTATAGAAACTAACACTCCCTCTTAGTAAGGACTGTGTTCTCTCTCTAGTGCTTCACATACTACTACAATACCCTGTCTCTATATCACCTCTTGTCACGTTGTTGATGTCTGGTTGCTACTGCTGCTTGTTCTTGGATATATTTGAGTACTTTTTGTTGAGTATCTTTTATGACGATATCACGTAATGAATATTGTTAGGGTTTCTATGTTCCATGTCTAAATGCTTATATTTATATGAAATGTTTGGTAAATTTTGCATGCTTCTTGAATTTCCCTATAGAACCTCCTAGAGAGCTTTTCTCTAGTAAAATTTATCCCCTCGTAGAGTGATAGTTAGGGTTAGCAAGTGAAAACCTAGGGTCGTTGATATTTCCATGGTCAAAATCCCTAAGACTCCATCACCCAAGTAGATAGAAGGCACTAACATTCGTTTTGGTGATCAAAACTCAAATATTTTCCTTTTTCTCTCTCTTCTAAAATTTGGGCCCTTCAAGGCAAGCCTCTAGGGTTAGGGTTTCAAAATGAATTCAACTAAGGCTTGAAAGTTGAGTTGATTTGAAGATGGTCCACCTTATTGAGTATTAAAACATCAAAATTAGCAACTTTCATGGTTGAAAGTGCTTCTTTAGGGCTAACATCATTAACCTTAGGGAGTTCTAGGGCTTGAAAACCCCTAAGTTTGCATTAAGGCTTCAACTTAGGGTCATTTGAAGATTTTTTGCTCCTATTGTTAATCATATCTTTCATCAAACCTTTTCCTTCTTGTATGTCTAGTTGTGCCATTGTTGGATCATATATTGAAAACAATAAGCTACAAGTCTCTCTTTATAGGGTTCCTCATAGGTGCGCTATTCCCTATCACAAAAAATTGACCCTTGTTCCAAGTCTGAGTATTTTGATTGGATTATGAAAGTGCCACTTTTGATCCTTTGACCTATAATACCATTTATGTGACCTATATTGGGAAGCCTCCTGTGTGGTGAAATTCCACCAAAGAGTAGGAGGTGGAGTGATAAGGCGACAATGGCATCCACCTCATTGTTGTGTCCAAGTCTGACTTTTGTTTTATGAGACCTCTCACAAGACTTGCTAGATTTTGAGGCATTGGTCCTCAAGGCAAAGTTGACAAAAGAAGTGTTACGATCACAATGCAATGAATTGGTAAGAAAAAGACCAAGGTAAAGGAAGGATTGTGAACGCAACTTAGCAAATTGGTAAGGTCAATGTAAAGGAAAATTAGCAAGTAAATGGTACTTGCTTGTCGGTTTAGTACCATTTATTGCAAATTTTTCATATTAAGATTGCAAGACAACAACATAAAAATCCTCCCTTGTACATTAGGCCCCATCATAAGGCACATGTATTGTGTTGGTCGGTTGAAGTATTCAAGCGAAGCCTCCCATAGTAATTTCAAAAGAAGTTCAACTTAAAGTGTGGGACTTGGGCCAAGGTAATAGTGGCCCCTTGTTCTTTGTGTGCTAGCCAGGTGAGGTTACAAGTATCTTTGACAACCCTACTAACTCGAATGGTAATAGGATGGAATAATTGATACAAATACCTCTAGGAGGTAAAAAGAGGCTTGAAGATTGGTCCTATGTAGGGAGAATCAATCTCAAGTTAAGTCCAACATAAGATAATGAAAAAAAGAAAGCCATAACCAAAAATACAACAAGAAAACATAACCAAAAAAGAAAAATTGCCCTAAAAAATGTTGGTCTCAAAATGGATAGAGTTCCATGTTGGCCTCAAAATGGTCCCATTCAGAAAATGAGCTTCATTCAATTTGGTAAAGAAATGTTAGCATGTAAATTGGTATTTGCTAAACAATTTGGTACACTTCATTGTGAATTTTTCATATTAAGCTAGCAAGGCAACAATATAAAACTCCTCCCTTTAGCCATTGGACCCCATCATAAGGTACTGGTATTGTGTTGATTGGTTGATGTACACAAGGCAAGATTCCCATAGTTGTTTCAATGGAATTTCATGTTAAAGTGTGGGACTCAAGCCAAGGTTATAGTGGCCCCTTGCCCTCTGTGTTCCAGACAAGTGAAGTTGCAAGTATATTCAACAACCCTACTAATTGGAATGGTAATATGATGCAATAACTGAGAAAAAAGCCTCTAGGAGGTAAAAAATAGGCTTGATGATTCGTCTTGTCTAGGGAAAATCCATTAGTGATTTCGTAAGGAAAACTAACGACGAGAGATCCATGTCAGCCTCAAAATGGTCCCATTCAAAAAGTGGGCTTCAATCAACTTGGTAAACCATATTAACTTATGGAACCCTCTAAGTCTAGTATAATACCTCAGCTACCAACAAAACACTAGGAGTAGAAGGAAATGCTTTCCCTAAGAATCCACTAGAAATTAGTAGATAACAACAAATTAGGGTACTTTAAGTAGTATTCACAATGAGTAGATAATTACAAATTAACAAAAGAAACCAAACTAATGAGGGGTAAATTTATGAATCACCTTTGTGAGGCACTTCAACCACGTGTTCCAAATGGAAGAGAGGAGAAATGGAAATAATCCACATAAAAGAATGTTGTTTTGGTGTTAAATATACTTGGGTAGAAAAAGAATGTTGTGGCATGCATTCGAAAGAGTGGTCCACTTCATTAATGAACCTAAGTGCATAGTTCAATTCTCCTAAAATACACACTTATACCCAATCTACAATGAAATGAAATTAATAGCACTAAACCTACTAGTAATCAAGTACAAACGGGGGGAAAAGTTCTATAAAGAATGGTTGATACCCCACTTGTCCATTTTGTGTTACAACCTCCCTTGAGGTAGCAGGGTTGAATTATCCATAGTAAGTCGGGACAAAGAGAAATGATATGCCTTAGGATGAATCAATAATATTGCATGCTTGGAGGCAATCTAAGAGCATGACATTCCCAGTCAGGTGTTGAAGAATCCAAGCACATGAAGCATAATGATATGGAAGAATACTTACCCTAAGTATAAACCCCTTACAAATTATTATCATTCATTAGACAGTTTATCAAGTACAAACAAGGGGGGGGGATTTCTATAAAGAATGGTTGATACTCCACTTGTCCTTTTTTTTGTTACAACCTCCCTTGAGGTAGCAAGGTTGAATTATCCATAGTAAGTGAGGGGAAAAAGTGAAATAACATGCATTAGGATGAATCAATAATATTTCATGCTTGAAGGCAATCTAAGAGAATGACATCCCTAGTCAGGTGGTGAAGAATCCAAGCACATGAAGCATCATGATATGGAAGAAGACTTACCCTAAGTCAAAAACCTTTACAATTTATTATCATTCATTAGACAATTTCTTTTAGGGATTCCACTTTGTGTCGGAGGAAAGATTCCCTAAAGGGAGTGAAGTACATACTAAGGTGACATTGGGTAGCCCTTCTCCACTAACCCTGCTGTCTCATTTGTATGTAGGGCTTTGTCACCTAAAAAGAGAATTTTGGGCTATAACAAAAAGATAGAACTAGAAAGAGAAATATAAGATAGATATGAAATATGAAAAGGAAAGGGATAAGAGGTAGAAGAGCCATACTTGGAACTAAGGATGGTATTCGATGATGTCAAAGTTTATCTAGGCATGCAAAATATGCAATAGTGGTACTATTGGAGCTAAACAATTGATGATCCTACAACATAAAAGCTAATAGCATAAGTAGAGGTGAGAGGGATAAAATAGCAAGGAAAGGAGAGGTGAGAGGCATTGAAGCTAGGATGGAATAAGCAAAGCCAAGTGGTGAACGTTACAATGCTAGAGCTAAATTAGTGAAGGCATGAAGTAAGATGAACATTGGTTGAGCTAGTGAACAAAAGAGATGAGTGGTAATGATACTAGACTTTAAATAGAAAATGAAAGAAACAAAAGCTAATTATACTTATGTTGAGATGGTGAAGGAAAAATTCCATTGGAAAGGGACATTTGGAAAAATGGTTGAAGAACTGATCCCATAGCTGCAGTCTATGGAATGTAACAACCAATACCAATGTCACTGGGAGGCAAGGAAGACACATGGCAATTGATCCAGTCTAGTGAGAAGTCATCTCGAGTCGGGCCCTACCCGAGAGGACAACCTAGAGAAATCCATTACTAACAAAGTAATATAGGAAACGGGAGACGAACGACAAACAAAAGTAGAGTAGGAAGGAGCTCGTCCCTAATTAGATCAAGAAGGATACAAATATAAAGGATAAAGTGTCTATGAGGATGGAATGTATGACCCAAAGTGTTACTAATTTCTTAAGGGACACTAAATATAAGAGGCCTATGTTGGACCCACAATGGTCCCATTCTAAAATGGGGCTTCACTCAACTTGGTGAACAACATTAATTATGGAAACCTTATGATGTAGTATAATTGTCAAGGCACTAGAGAAAGTTTATGAGTATAAGGCAAGGCCTTCCCTAAGAATTCAATGGATAAGGGATGAAGAAGAAGGAAAAGAGGAAGAAACCATTCAAGGGCATGGAAAGGCAAGAGGAGGGAGAGGTTTGGTACAAAGTGAAATGAAGGGTGCATACTTTTGGTTTGAGATACAAAACTTGAATAGAAAGTGAGGATGGTGTTGAATCGAAGGTGAGGAAAGACCTTGAAGAGCATCTTTTCTTTAGACAGTATGACAATCCTTTGCATTATAGATCTTGCACTTAAGTCCTTTGTATTACAAATCTTGCACTTGTGATAATTACACTACTTTTCAAGATTTCTAAAGAGGAGGTGGATTGAGATAGGAGGTACTTGAGAAGTTTTAGACTCCTCATGAAATTGTTTAGGACAAGGAGAAACAAGGAAAACATCATATGTTTCATTTAAAGGGAGCTTTAAAAGGGTAAAAATGACATATCTATAGGCAAGGAGCATGTGATGGCCATCATGACATCAAGCCTATCAAAGTATCACCTTGATCCTATTAACCTATAGCATATTTAGCTAACCTATAGTGGGAAACCTCCCGTGTGGTGAAATTGCAGTAAAGAGCGGGAGGTGGAGTGCTGAGGTGACAGTGGCATCCACCTCAATGTTTTGTCTTTGTTTGGCTTTTGTCTTGTGAGGTATCTCACAAGACATGATAGGTTTTGAGGTAACATGAACTCCTAAAGCTAGTACCAAGATTGTGGTATCTTCCATGAATCCAATCTCTTTCCATGTCCTCTCTTCATATGCACCTATTAATTGATAGGTCAGCCTAAGGATTGATCCTCCCCTTAGGTTGGAAGCACCTAATAGGCCTTTGGATAACCATCCCATCTATAAGTGTGGTAACTTGTTTACAAATCATCAGTTAGAAAGACATTTGAAGACAATGCTTGTGTGAAGTACCCCTGTGCCTTTAGCATTAGATATGGTCCACCATAGTACCTTTATGGTTGTTATACCTATGATGATGATCTCACTTGATTTTGACAGTGTGTTTTAGATGTTGCTTCCTAGTTACATTTGAAGTCCCATGAGGGATGGCTTGACAGTCCTCCAACAGTATTATGAGGAAATCCAACACAACATGATGGAATTGCATGACCTTGAAGCCACATTGTTCACCACTTTGAGATGATAATTATCTATGGGATGGATTGAGCACTGATGCTTGTCACCTCCCCCTTCTCCAAGAACTAAAATGCTATAGAATGAAGCCAATATGTTTCCATGAATGATGATATACCCTAGTGACATAGGATGCCCCCACACTAGCCTTACACCTTCTTGTTGAATGTTTCCTTATCCTTGGAACATTTTCATGATGAGACTTATGATCCCTTTGGAGGGCTAGTACACTTTTTGATGATGATGTCACACCCAAGGCTTGTAATGTCACCCTTCTATAGCTTGGAGTGATGACAACGGGCTTGTTGTTAATGTTGTATAATTGAGGGCAAGATTGGCTTAGGGATACACCTTTGATGTTGAGATGACTTAGACTGAAAAACACTCTTTGGACACCTTTAGCACATTGCTTGAGGGAGATATTCACTTTTTAGGAATGATGTCATGCATGGAGTAAAAATGGGAAATTTTAATGTTTTATCATTATCACAGATATCTTTTAGGTCAAATTATGATCTACTTAACGTGTAAACACTAAAATGTTTTATTTTAGGGATTTTAGTGTATTTTACCCCAATTTGACTTGGTTTCCCTCATATAAATAGAGGGAAGTAGAACTTAGGAGGACCATTGTCAACACACTCATTTCTCTTGTAAAAGAGAAGTGCATACTAGTTCTTTCTCTCTCCCTCTTGGACAAAATGGATCACTAGATAGCGAAACTTTCTTAGGGAAAATAAAATTACATGGATGAAATTTCTTGCATTGATGAAGGGATGCTTTTGGTGAATTGTGAAAGTTTATTGTGTGTATTTTCTTCCATTTTGCTAATATTGTAGAAGTAGGGTTTATGAAATCTTCATGGTACATAGTATATTTTTATGAATTGGAACATCTGCATATGCAAGATTTCTCAGCGAGTATACATCAAGGAAACTAGAGTAACATTCTGTGACCTTAAATATCTCTTAGTGAAATTCGCTAGGGTTTGGTTGAGAAGCTCTCTTCTCCCCCTCTCTCCACCCAAGGTCTTCCACCTTTGACCTCTATCATTTGACTCCATATAAACAATTACGAAAGGCGCTATTCTATGTGTGTCAATCTTACAAAATCTATTTTCCCATTTTCCTTTTATGGTAAAAAAGGGTTAAGGTTTGGAAAATCTACATTAACTAGCATAATTCACCTTATATATTGTTGTCCTAAAACTAGGGTTTGCATCTATTACATTGGAAAAGTGAAAATTATCATTTTATACATTTTTCACCCATAATTTTAGGGCTAACATCTAGGTTTTCCTAGCTATTGTGCGCAATTCAGCCATTGAAAACTTGAAAACTTTGTTTTAGCCTTTCTCTTGTTTACCTATATGCTTGCATTTGTTATTTATTGATAAACATCATTTGTGGGCTACTATCATTGTCGCCATAAATTTTACATGATGTAAAGTGTCATTATCTTAAACCCTAATTTATAACAACAATCCTTTAATTAATGGTGGTATGTGTTTGGAAACTATTTGAGCATCTCTAGGACTTATCTCAGCCCTCTAGATTTAGCCATAGCTTCCTTATCTCTTTTTCACCTTGAGACTTACATTCTTGAATACATTTTCTAAGGTGTTTAAATTTAACAGGTTACTTAGAGGGTATTTAACATGGGAATTGTTACCACTCAAACTAGAAGGGGACCTAAAAGGGGTTCCTAGGAGGACAACTGCTAGGTTAAGGGGAACGATGGAGGCGTAGCCCACTGTCACCACAGCTAAGTCTCCCTGCTCTTTACGAACTTTCATCGATGGGAGGAGTCACGGTAGTTTAGGGATCAATTGTAAAGTATATGTCAATGGATAGGTGGAAAGTGACCCTAGAAACCCCTTCCCAGGATGCAGTGAAGAATGCAACTTGCTTGCTCTTTAAGCGAGGGACTTGGTCCTCCAAGGGTAAGGGGTGAGGATTGGAGGGTTGAGGGAGAAGGAATAGGCTTATAGATGAGGTTTTCAATTCTTATAATCCTTGGAAAACTTGGATTCTCAAATGGTCCTTGACAAATAATCTTTATTGGGAAGTGGGACCACACGGGGCCAAGTGGACCCAGTACAGGTTCAGGGATGGAATGTAGCAACCAATGATGTTCCTATGTTGGACAATGGGAAAGGAAAGGACCAAACAAGAATATTTGCTTCAAAAGGTTGAATTGATCCTGCTCAGGTCTAGCCTTGGGGATGCCTAGGCAAAATTTGATCCTAGAGTTAGGGCTTGGGACGCCTGGAGATTCCACCATTAGAATTGCCTCAAATTTGGAGGAAAGTGAGGGGACCTACCAGTGTAGTAGCTTGTAGGAGATCGAAATTTTTCCTTGGGTCAATTCCTTGGAAATTGATGCCCTGGATGATCTAATGGGGCTAGACCTAGGGAAAAAGGGGAAAAGGGTAAAAAGAGGGTTAAAATGATCACCCTTTTTGAGGGATCAATTCTTAATTCACTTGGGGATATGGAGTCAAGGATGATGATGAGTAAGCACTTGGTTTCTTGATCGAGGCTTGGAAAGTCAACTTCATCCAATGTTGAGAGAAAGAAAAGAAAAGTGACCTTCAAGCATTTATAATTCAAATAAAATGATGCAAGTTTATCAAGAAAAATAATCTCTAGGACATTCCATTCATATAACATTGACCCATACATTAAATTAGCTTAAACATGCTTAATTCCACATTTCAATTATGCAGCAACTAGACCTAATTTTAGCAGTATGTAGCAACAATAATAACAATGTCAAAATTTACTTACAACATTATAGAATATATCCAACCAGAATTTTGCAAGACAAATCTCCAAGACAAGAGAAAGAGCCCAAATCCATACGTCAAAATTCATCCATCTCCAAAAAATATCCTCCAAGGATGATCCTCAAGTGATGATCCAAATGAGTGTATCTAACATCAATATATAGCCTCCTAAGGAGTTCAAATTAGCCTATGGGTCTACATTAGCCCCTAATGATAAAATAATGTGCAAATAAAACCCCTATTGGTGACAAGCCCACCAAACTAGCTCACAAGTGTAAAAGTAAGCCTCACAAGGGACCAAATGATAATATGTACATTTCATGGGGCCCTGAAGGCCTAATAATGTCATGAAGTGCCATACTGAGGAATAAATTCCTCGGAATATGATGGACAAGGGGGTGGCCCCTTGTTCTCTAAGTAGTAGACCTGCGGTGCTCCCAGTGTGTCTGAGGGCACAGAAATGACCCCATGGGTCTTCATATGAATTAGAGATGCATGTAGATCCTTTGCAAGGGTCTGAGTGGTGGAATGAATGATTTCATGACATCGTACAAGTCTTGGGACACCTGCCAAGTGTGTGGGGCTCCTGTGGGGGCCTATTGGGCATAATGTACCAAGCATTTCACCATCCTCCCAAAAGTGGATCGCTAGTAGTCTCTAAGCATCGATGAAGTTCCATGGAGTGGTGTCTGCTACTGAGGAGGCCAATGGCTCTCGATGCACACCCTATGTGCCAATGTAGACCTCTGGGGGTTAGGATCTCATATAGGGAGACGAAACCCAAATGGAATCCAGCTATAATCCTGCATAAGATCCAATGCGTCCCCTAGGCTTCCAATACAACCATTCATTAAAATAATCAAGTAAAAGAGTTTACAAATCATGGATAACAAAGTGGGCACTTCATAATGGCATGCCCTTCCGTAGTGGGCTTTGGCATGTGCTTGTGTCTCCAAGCTCCAAAGGGGATTAACCAAGTACCTTATTAGGTGGTTTCAGCCCTTAAAGGGGATAGTATGTCTAAGGTGTATCCCTCTAATGGGGGTAGCAAGTGATAAATAAGTGGAATGGAGTAGGGAATGAGAGGGGAAATCCTAGGCCACATATTGGGGCATAGGGGTAGCTATATAAGGGGAAGCCAACACCTAGGTATGTAATGTGTAGGAGGGATAAATCGTGGTACATTAGGTGACCCGACGTTGATTTTTCCACCCTTCTTTATATGTCTTTTTCCTTTTATGAATTTTCTTTAATTAACTGCTCGGGGCTCAAAGGACAAGAGCATGATGTGTAAGATATAGCAGTGATTACCCTCTTTAGGTAGGGCGGTTCATTGCCCTCTAGGGGTTGGGACAATCATGGGTTACTGGATGATAAAGGAGGCTCATCTAGGGCCTATGGAACCAGGGTGATGGCCATGGATTGGGGTAGAGCTCATGCATTGGCTTTTTCCCACGTGCTAATTATTTTGTCCCGACCATATTTTGCATTTTGTGGTACAATTTCCTATTAAATGTGGCCAATTATTCTTTTTTCTTTTTATTTTAATTGCTTCAACCTCTGGGGCATCATTCCAGTCCTAACCCAAGGTGGGGGCAAGGGGATAGGGAGGCTAGCTCTACGTGGGCCCAGAATGGAAATGTTGACCAAGGTGGGAGAAATGATGAATGGGGTATAGTGAGTGGAAAGGGAGTAATATATGCGGGTAAAGGAACGAGACTAAGCACCCAAAGTCGGGGTTTCCCAAGTAGTACCACCCTAGAACCAAATGGTCAATAAAGGAGATCTCACGAGACTAAGATCCAATGGCAACAACCAAAAGAGATCAAGGGGACAAGAGCACAAACTAAGCCCATCCTTTCTGCCAAAGCCCCCCATCAATCCATACCTAGAAGTATCCATGACAAGTAAACCCAATACTCAATTACCAAGTGACAAGACATACCTTTAGATTCGGGAGGCCCACCTTCAAACATACGATCAATATAGGTGGGTGAGGGACCACAAGGCTGGCTCAGGTGGTAGGTAAATGGCACAACGAGCTAGTAGGAGGATGCAAGGGGTTGTTGGCTGCCAACTGAGGCTCATCATGGAGAAAAATTTCTCTCGGGGATATCACATGAAGTGGTGGATAACAGGAATCATTTTGTTACTTATGTCTTTGAGACTTGTTGGGAGGCCGCCCTTGTGGGGATAATATCCACTCATAAAAGAGCAAGAAAAAACCACTAAAGTGATAGTTGTGGTTCATCTCATTGTTGCTAAAGACCTAGTGAGGCTTTCCACTAGGCTGCCAAGCTTTACTATAACATTTCCTTCCAACTTCCCATTAAAATACAGACGTACATCCTTTTAATTTCTACTTCCATAATTTATGTAATATACATAAAAAAATCATATATTAGCATTATCCCTAGTCTAAAACCCTTTCAGATTATTGTCAATCATTAGACTTAGTTGCTTTTGGGGATTCCTCCTTGTGTTAGAGGATAGCTGAGCTACACAAAGTGTAAAAGGCATTCAGGTTACATTTGGTATCCCTTCTCCAATATCCCTAGGGCTCACTTGTGTATAGGGATTTGTCATTTAAGGTGAGGATTTTGGGTTGTAACAAAAATGTAGAACTAGAAATTGAAATATGAAATGGATAAATGAAATATAAAAAAGAAAGGAAGATGAATTATAAGCACCATCCTCTTGCTTAAGGATGGTAGTTGATGATGTAGGAGTTTTTTGCGACATTCAAAAGTTGAGAGTGTGGTACTCTCAAAGTCAAAACACGTTATGAGTCTATTTCCACTTGATTTGTCTTATTGGATATACAAGGTATTTCTCAAGGAAAATCAAAGAAAACTCGGAAGACAAACCATTGTCAGCTCAAATTCTCCTCTCACTCTTCAGAGTAAATCTAATCACCACTAGGGAGGCTTCCTTGTAAAAGATTATTGCACTACAAACAATAGCACAAACACAATATGGAAGGCTAAATCCATATCTACACTGGAATATGAGGAGGAGAACTTTGTTTTGTTAAGATAAAAATCAATCGTAAAAAGGTCAAAGTACACTTTGTTTTCAAAACCTCAATTGATGGTCAAAACAAAAAATCCTAATACCAACAGCCAACCAACTACACACAAGTTGATGAAATCCTTTTTTATCTTAATTCAAAGAATAATTTACTCTTGAATATACTTGATACCATAGACCATATCAAACTCAAACCAAAAGAAACCCTTTTTGTGTATTGATAGATTTCATTCAAGCTAATATGAGAGAATATGTGACACTAAATTGTATGCAATTACAACTCCTAAACTATCCTTGGAACAATAGTCAAGAAAAGGATACTTTTCAAACATTTTTGGGTCATATAGATGTACACATGAGGATCATTCCAGTGCCAACTTGATACATAACTTCAGATCCTTATACTTGTTACCCACCAAAATTGGCAACACCCTAGGAGAAAAATTCTCTCCTATTTTTGACAACCAACCAGCTAGCATCCCTCACATTCAGTTGATGATGATGATATGCCAACTCCTTCACCATCTACACCAGTCACTACATCTCTCACCATCAAACATTCCTCTTGGATGAAGGTGGGATACCACTCACTGACATGTACTTTGATCATTCTGCATTTGGGTGATTTCACTTAATGTTTCAAGCATTTATTAAGGATAAAGGGGTGATCTTGATGATTGATTAATCTTCACTCTCACCTTACCAGGGGGGTTAATTTTTAGCTCTATTCTAGTGGGACCTCCCTTAAGGCATTAGGGTTGTCGGGGGCACTAGTTGGAAAACCAAGACTGAAATAGAATGTTCATCCTACCTTATACCATACTTAACACTTTCGATGTCGCAGTATAAACCCTTGATACCATCTCCATTCTTTAGGTCTAACTTGGCATTGGTTCATTGGGATATGGCACCCTCCTATCCACATCCTTGAGTGGGGATATAAAACATTTCTCTGGAAGTTGATGCAATGGAAAGAACAACAACACAGGTTGGTTTCTATAATTTGTAGAGGAGACAACCTTATTTCATTTCCTCTAACGCCCTAGCCCTAGAAAAACATAATATGGACACAACAAAAGAAAAATAAAAACAAAAGAAAAAGATGGTTGGGACATAAGATAGTGCGTGGGAAAAGGACTAGCATGAGGTTCCTGAACATTTGAAGATCCATCTCATCAAAAGGAACTCTTACATGTGCCAACCTTGATGAGCTATAAACTACTTCATTCCAAGGATAAATTAAATTCTACATCCTAAACAGAAACCTTTGATCCTTGAGCTATGCACCATAACACAAATCATTATAAAAAGGAAGTAAAAGATAAACCAAAGGGGTGGAACAATCATACTAAGTGGGGTAACTAAAGCATCCAAGATTTCTCCCTCCATTACATCTATACACTTAGGATGTGGACTCCCATTTGTTTGTCCCTTTACCATGGAAATTGGCCTATTGATTGAATGGTTAACCTTGGAAATGCCACCTCCCCTTAGGGGTTCGACACACCTAATAGGGTTGACTACTTAACCACCCCTACAAAGGTAGGGAACACCTTTAAGGGACTTGGTCTAGTTAGATACTAAAAGGTGATCCTAGTTTGAAGTATTAATATGCCCTTAACACTTGAGTATGATCCACTTAGATGCATTTATGTTCTTAGTCTCTAATGTATCATTGCTTTCACTTGAGTTTGAGTTGTTTTTTCAAAGTGGCCCAGAGAAACAGAGGTCTTGAGGGCACCCTACTCCACATAATGCCCGGGCCATACATTTCATTCCAAAGAGCATGATGACTTTGCAGATGTAGTATTTCTAACATTTAGCAAAGTGTTGGGCCTCTTGATGACTTGAGCAACTAAGATATATCCTGGAGCATCTCCAGGAACTAGAACATTCAGCTTCTCTTTCCTAGAATGGAGGATTCTTGATGATGTGCTAGTGGACCCAAAATGCCCCCAGGTTGGCCTTGACACTACTTGATGGGCATGCCATGATCCAGGGCCCAGATGATGATGGCCATCCTTAGGATGATTGATCAAGGCTTGCTGCACCAAATGGGGCCCTAATGCTGGAGAGAAGAGGCACCATGTTGCTTACTTGACACCATGGATGTGACATGTGGCATCCACAGCTAGATTTTGGACCCTTGGAGCTAATTTGATGCATGATTTAGGGAATTTCCTCAAATGGAGGATGATCATGATGCTTGGAGACATTTTCAGCCTTTACTTTACCTTGATGGAGAATTTGGATCCCAAAAGGGGCATGCCATCATCACATTTTTCGCCCTTTATCTCACACGTGTGGGCTTGTCATGGCAAATTATGTTGCAAAACTAGTGGCATGGCTTGTAACCCTAATTTATTTTTTGTCCACTCAAAAATGGGGCCCTAACACTAGAAAGAGGAGACACCATGTTGCTTACTTGACACCATGGATATGACATGTGGCATCCACAGCTAGATTGTGGGCCCTTGGAGCTAATTTGATGCATGATTTGGGGAACTTCCTGAAAAGGAGGATGATCATGATGTTTGGAGACATTTTCAGCCTTTAATTTTTCTTGATGGAGAATTTGGATCCCAAAAGGGGCATGACAAAATCATATTTTTAGCCCTATATCTCACACATGTGGGCTTATCATGGAAAATTAGATTGTAAAACTAGTGGGATGGCTTGTAACCCTAATTTACTTTTTGTCCATTCAAAAATGGGGCCTTAACACCAAAGAGAGAAGACACCATATTGCTTACTTGATACCATGAATGTGACATGTGGCACCCACAGCTAGATTTTGGACTCTTGGAGCTAATTTTATGCATGGTTTGGGGAATTTACTCAAATGGAGGATGATCATGATGCTTAGAGACATTTTCAGCCTTTACTTTGCCTTGATGGAGAATTTGGATCCCAAAAGAGGCATGCCATCATCACATTTTTAGCCCTATATCTCACACGTGTGGGATTATCATGCCAAATTATGTTGTAAAGCTAGTGGGATGGATTGTAACCCTTATTTACTTTTTGTCCACTCAAAAATCAACTTGTGTAGGGGATTTTACTTAAAAATCAAGTGAATTAGACCTCATATAAATGAGTCACCTCACTCGTTAGTTCATCATCACTTGTGGAGAACTCGACCTCCCTTAGAGATTTTCATGTGATCAACATGCCTTTTGGAAGGGATAAAAAACTCCCTTTCTCTAATTGTCTTGGAACATCCATTGAGGAAGTAGAGTTGAATAATACAAAGTATGAAAGGGGACAATGACAATAAGGATTCCTTAGAAAGAAAGAACATGGTGGAAGAGTTGGATCTAAACTAAGAACAAGAGATCTTTGTTGAGGTGTTGGAGAGGAAAAGAATAAGAAGATTAAGAGCATGGAAAAAGAGTTAGATCACTATTTGATTGCAATTTCAAATGTGTGCCTACAAAATATTTTCAAAAAAGATACAGCATTCAAAGAATTCAAGGGATTTTAAAAAGTGAAGAAGATTCATAAAAATTGTTAAGGGAAACACCTCATTATGTATGTGAATGTTAGGTTTCCCATTGGAGACAATGATTTGTATGGAAAATTCATACTATGAGTTTTAAGCGTATATAATATAGAGAAATAAAATATTGAGAAGAAACAAAATAATTGACAACCAAATGGTACTAGGAGTACAAACAAGTCTAACTAGTATGATAAACAAGAAACAATAAATTATGAATTGATATATAAGCTAATTTAATTATCATGTAAGCGAGATAGTACCTACAATATGAAAAATTAAGATGTAAGTAAGTCTAATCAATATAAAACTATAATAGAAACTAAAAAATGAATGTAAACACTTAAATAGAATGACAAGTGGAGTAGGGTAAGAGAATGAGACCCACACTTACCTGAATGCAATCAATGTAGTGCAAGAGCCCTTTTTGGCATGACCTATGACAGAAGATAGCATTCCCTCTTGGATGTGGCAACAAATGTGAATAATACAAAGTGTTAACCCTCATGTTTCATGAGGTTTATACCATAATTGAAAACCCTATCCAAGCAGGTTACATTTGGATCACAATGATCCATTTATCCTTATGGATTCATTCATTCTAGGGATGATTGCATGTTTGTGATGTTCATCACACATGTTAAAGGCGTATAGGTTGATCTTGAATATTTTCGTGGATGTTGGCCATATTACTTGTGCATGATTTCATAGAGTTGCTTCCCGTTTGATAGTTTACCTAGTGACCATTTCAATGGGTCTTGAGGCATTCTAATGAGATTAGTTTATCTACACATCTGTTAAATTTGTATTGGCTCTAGAGCACTCTTTTATAGGTTGTATCATGTTTGTTTCATCTATAATTGAGCACCTTGGATGGAGGATGTTCATTGGCATATTCCATGTATTGCCAATGAACATGTTATATGGAATGTTCCTCATTTTACACATCTCCCTAGTTGATATGGCCCTCTCAAATACTATATTTCGAATGGTGTATCATACTGGGAGTATTATTAGTTGGACACCCTTGCTCATGTGGGCAGTTTTTGAACATTGATTGAGTGTTGATGAGGTGAACTACTATTTCTAGTTGAGTGCTCCCTAGGTTTCATCTTATTGGGACATGTTTTGAGGCATGGTCACATTGTATCACTTATATGCCATCCTCTCACTTCATGAATCTAGGAGATTAACATGAGGATGGTGCTTACAGAACTACACTAGCATATGGTTAGCCTAAATCCTTCATTTAAGGATCTACTATTTTATGAACCCTTGGAGAAGACACCCTAGCTGATTCCAATATTTTGGCCATGTGTTTGGTCTCTTGAGGAAATTGATCCCTTGAAGAGTGGGAGTGCTTCGACTTTGAGCTTCTTTTGTGCATATATTCAAGCATATTGGATGGTTCACATGGAGATGATAAATGTTGCCTTTTGGAGATTCTACAAGATTTTACTCCTTACACTTGGGAAACACCTTGCTTGTAGAGGAGACATGTGGCATGGCCACCCATTATTTTATATTTAATCATGCATATTTTTACTTTTCACTAGGAGGTAGTTATAAAATATTATATTTTTGTGCTTTCCTAGGAGAGATATGGATCTAAACTTGGAATAATATTATTTTATGTTGAAATGTCTTGTGCCCTCTCTCTATATAAAAGAGGCTCCCTCCCATTTTGGTTATCCTTGAAAGTATGGTAAACTTTTGAGAATCATTGTCAAAGATTTATTTGAAGGCTATCAGAAAGTTAAGGGTTTCATTTTTGTTCATGTAAGGCAATTGTTATTGAATTTATCATGGCTGAATGTTGATGCTAAAAACTACTTGAAAAGGAGTTGTTTCAAGTGCTATTTATGAAGGGTTTCTCTACTCTAATAAAAGGAATTAGGTGTGGGATTTCCTCTCTCAATCTGTTAAAATTGGCAACTAGGGCCAAATTCCACCTTGGGACAACTCAGAGATGATTATTGCATTGGATTCCTCTTTTCGAGAGGTCCAATTTTGATATAAAGATCTCATTCAGACAAGAAGAAGTGGAATTTTGAATTTATTCTATCTCATGCACAAATTGTCAAGGTCGGCCTCAGTCAAATGTAGGCTCAAGAAGCCCAATGGATGTGTCTCCTCACCCTCAATGAATTGTATAAATAGGAGTGACCTCTCTCGTTTGGGACATCACTCACACACATCATTCTTCTCTCTCTTCTCTTGATTGGTTTGTATAGCTTGGGCAACCTCTCTCTCTCTCCCACATGTGGCATAGGAGGACGAAAATTTCAGAATTGCAGGCCAAAAACTTCAAGGTGCAGGGACAGTTTTGACCAGCGTTGACCAACGTTGATTTGACCAAGTTTGGCTTCAGTTTTCAAGGTAGAATTTTGATTTTCCTAAGATGAGTTGTTGGCATAAAAATTGAGGTGTTTTGGGTAGTTTGACCTGCGTTGACCATAGGATTGTTTGACTGCATCTTTGACTGAAGTTTGACCGAGTTTGACTGAGGCTAGGTGGATTGTTTTGGGTTGATTTTGACCCTTCTTGAAGGATGAATTGGACTATTGTTGACCGAGCTGCTTGGAGGAAATTTTGTGGTTGATTTGACCAGTGTTGACTTTCTAGTTAGGGCTGCAGTTCACTGTTATTGACTACTGATTTTGACAGGGCTATTTTGACTGTGTATTGGGCAAGTAAATTTGATCTATGTACTCTCTATCTCTCTGCTGAACTATTGAATAATAATAAGAAGATTTGATCAAAGGGTTTTCCCCACATTGGGGTTTTTCCCTAGCATCCACCAAATATTGTGTCCTCTTGTCTTGGCTTGTCTTCTGCACATGTTTTTATGTTCTATCTGCAATTACTGTCATTGTGTTTAAGTTAATGCTATTGCCACTGGAAATATTTGGAAATTGTCATTGGGCTGATAAGGAACATTGAAGTAAATTGTACTAAAGCATAGAACATACCATTGTTATCTAAATTTAACATGGAATCAGAGCTCAGTTGAAGACAAATCCCAAGCAAGAGTGAGGAAAAGAAATCACTAAGGAAGTTTATTGGACAAGGACTTGGAACTAATCCCAATGACAACTACATCCTACTTCAAATCTGAGGACAAGCTTAAGGACAAATCCGACTATCATGCATGGAAGATGTCTCTAGATTTGACTTTGGAAGAAAATGATGCCATGGACTATGTTAAAGGAAGAGCAGTGGAGCCTCCTTCAAATGCATTCGCAACTGCACAAAGAAAGTACAAGAAAGGTGAGGTTAAATCTAAGAAAATTATTGTTGATTCTATTCACAAGCCTTTGCTTGCCTATATTTCTATTTTGGAAACATCTAAGGAGACGTATGACAAGCTGGTTGGGATGTTCAAAGTAAATAATACAAATCAAGTTCTCTTTCTTAAGAACAAGTTGAAAAACATCAAGATGGATAGAGGAAAATCCATTCAATCCTACTTCATGAAGATTACCGAAATCAAGAATGATCTCCTATCTATTGGAGAAGTCATTGATGACAGGGAGCTCACTGTTATTGCACTTGGAGGCCTTACATGAGAATGGGATGTGTTTAACACTACCATCCTCAACAATGACAGGATTCCTGGATTTGACGAATTATTGGCTAGATGCACTCAAGAAGAAAGAGACAAGCCCTCAAATGGAAACAACCCTACTACCTTCTCTACTCATGCTAAGAGGAAGAACAATGCTGATCCAAGAAGACAAGGTCAAGGGCTCAAGTTGGGATTCAAAGAAGGAAGAAAAGGAAGATGCTTCAATTGCAACAGGTTTGGACATTTTTCTAGAGAGTGTCCTCACAAGAAGGATACTCCAAGAGATGATGACAACAATAACAACAACTACAAGGGCAATGGGAATCAAAGGAGCAATGGGTTCAACAACAAAGGAAAGAGGAATGCTCCCGCTGCTCGAAATGGAAATGGTCATCCTCCCAAGAAGTTAAGAAACTCCAGGTATGAAGAAGTTAATGTTGCAGAAAAGAAAAAAGAATTTTATCTTATTTATGCCTTCATTGATTAATAGTGGTGCCTCAAGGCACTTCATTGGGTACAAAGAGACTCTCTCAAACTTGATTGAAAAGAAGACAAATAAGGAGATTATACTTGGGGATAATGCCACTTATCCCATGAAAGGAATTGGGACTATTACTCTTCACTTAAATCAAGGTCAAACCCTTCATTTACAAGAAGTGTTGCATGTACCTGACCTAAAAAAGAACCTGGTCTCTATTTATGCAATGGAAGATAAAGGTTTCAAGGTAACATTCATTGATGGGAAGGTTCGTGTTTGGATAAGGAACCCGAGAGTTGCATTCACTCTTGGATTTAGGGTTGAAGGTCTTTATCAATTTGGAGGAAGTCCGTTGAGAGCAATGACTTGCAATACTTCTCTTCAATCCAAATTATGACACCGAAGATTTACTCACCTTCATTACAAAGCCTTACCTAATGTAAGGAAGATGGTCACAGGTATGCCCGAATTCAACTTAGATCATGAAGGGGTTTGTTAGGGTTGTGTAGCTAGAAAACATATAAGGGGACCATTCCCCTCAAGACAAAGTCAAACTACCAATATTCTTCAATTGGTCCATTCTGATCTATTAGATATGTTGCCTGTGACATCTTTGGGTGGATATTTGTACTATGCAATTTTTGTGGATGACTTCTCTTGCAAAACATGGATCTATTTCTTAAAGAAGAAGGACGAAGTGTTCAAATGGTTTCGCTCTTTCAAAGCTTTGGTTGAGAATCAAACAAGGAAGAAGATCAAAATATTGAGAACCGATAATGGTACCGAATATGAGTCAAATGAATTCAATGACTATTATAGAGAAACCGGCATTAAGACGGAGACCACTACTACATATACTCCTGAGAAAAATGGAGCTGTTGAAAGGAAGAATCAAACTCTCATAGATGCCACCCGTGTTATGCTTCATGACCAGGTCTACCAAAGTTCTTATGGGGAGAAGTTGCCAACATCATTGTGTATGTTCAAAATAGATGCCCACATCAAGCATTGGAATTCAAGACACCTGAAAAAGTTTTCACTGGTAAGAAACTTGATGTTTCTCATTTTAGAATTTTTGGTTGTCCCGTATATTTTCATGTGCCGAAAGATAAAAGAAACAAGCTAGATGCATCTGGGAAGAAAGGAATGTTTGTGGGCTACAGTGAAACTTTGAAGGCATATAGAATCTATGTGCCTGGTCAAAGGGAAGTGGAAATAAGTCATGATGTCACTTTAGATGAAGGTTCTACCCTTAGGAAAGTCTGAGATCTTCCTATCCCTAGGAAGGACAATAATGATGATGCAGAAAGGCAATATGGACCTCCGACTGATGACCCAATGCTCGATGTGGAAGGTTCAATGGATCCCATTGATCGACCTCCTAGTGAGCCCTCCACTTCAAGAAAAAGATCATTAAGGCTCAAAGATACTCTTGAAGATGTTGAGAAACATATTGAACAGAGGGGGACATTTTGTGAAAGCAAGAAGCCGAACAGGTACCAAGGGTACGTAGCTGCCATGAGTACCATTGTACAATCTGAGCCATGTACATTCAAAGAAGCTGTGAAACACCAAGTTTGGAAGGATGCGATTAACGAGGAATATGAGTCGATCATGAAGAATGATGTTTGGGATGTGGTTCTTAGACCCAAGGACAAGTCAGTGGCCACTTCAAAATGGCTCTACAAGATCAAACATGGGGTTGATGAGAGTGCTAGAAAGTTAAAGGCCAGATTCATTGCTCGAGGCTTCTCTCAAAAGGAAGGAGTAGACTAAGATGAAATATCTGCACCAGTTGCCCGATATACCACCATCCATTTGATCATAGCCCTTTCTGCCTCGCAAAGATTGAGCCTACACCAAATGGATGTCAAAACTACCTTCTTTCATGGCTCGCTTAAAGAGGAAGTCTATGTAGAACAACTCGAGGGGTTCAAAGTTCAAGATCGTAAGACACATGTATGCAGGTTGAAGAAAGCCCTCTATGGATTAAAGCAAGCCCCCAGGGCTTGGTATGCGAGGATTGATAGCTATCTTATGAAGTTGGGATTTACAAGGAGTAAAGCCAACATGAACCTATACTTCAAGGTCGAAAAGGACAAGCCTCTCATTCTGATCCTTTATGTGGATGATCTCTTTTTGACAGGTGATGACCCTCTCATTCATCAATGCAAGAGGAAGTTGGCTTCCGAATTTGAGATGAAGGACCTACGACTGATGCACTACTTCCTAGGACTGGAGGTCTGGCAAAAGCTAGGGGAGATTTTCCTTTCTTAAGGAAAATACATTGTGAAGCTACTTAAGAGATGTGGGACGGTGGATTGCAAGTCCATAGCTACTCCAATGGAACTCAACTTCAAGAAGCTATGTGGAAGTGTTTCTAGGGCCAGATTAGCGAACCATTCCGAGTATCGTCAACTTGTGGGGGCCCTGATGTTCTTGGTAAACTTCCATCCTGACATATGTTTCTCTGTGAACACAGTGAGTCAATTTATGGTTGGGCCTCATCACATTCATTAGATTGCTGCTAAAAATCTCTTGAGATATCTCCGGGGCACAATCCACTATGGACTGAGATACACTATTGGGAACTTGAGGCTACATGGATATTCAGATGCTGACTCGGTCGGCAGTGTGGTGGATCGTAAGAGCACGTCTGGGTATTGCTTCTCTTTGGGGTCTGCTTCAATATCTTGGATGACAAGAAAGCAGAAATTGGTTTCTTTAAGCACCGCCGAGGCCGAATACGTTGCTGTGAGTATGGCATGTTTTTAAGCTGTTTGGTTGAGGAAGCTATTTAGTGAGCTATTTGAGCACGTGCTAGATACCACCGTGATCTTCTGCGACAACCAAAGTGGGATTCGCCTATCAGAGAATACTGTGTTCCACGACCGCTCCAATGATCTGAATGTGGAATATTAGTTTTCTATGCTAAGATCCTCATCAGAATACAAAAATGTGCTTGAGGTTTGCACTCCAAAATAGCAAGTAAAAACATGAGTTTAATGTGTGTTTTCTTATGTTAATTTCATGAAAAACTTTAAACATGAAATCAAAACACTAAATGGAAGCATGCATCAATCAATCATACACCAGCCATTGTTAAAGGAGTTCACCCCTCCTAGGCTACATATCCTTGGATCATCTCTAATGGCATGAACCCTTCTCATTATGCTCAATGTTTAGAAAAGAAGAGTACATAAAGTGTTGAGAAATGGAATGGTTAGTTTCTCCTTCAAAGAAACAAACTTCTGCAAGAGTTATCACTCCATATACATGTTAACCTACAGTCAAACATGTAAACTTTCAGCAAACAAAGGCATCTTGCACCAAGACCCCATACTCCAACTTCAAAGAGCATCAACAATACTACAATCCACTTGAAGTATGATGCAGGAGCATTCAACCCAAGAGAAAATCATTGTATTTTAGTAGACATAGGGGGGTCATGTGTTTTAAAGAAGTTGGTTTCCTAAGTGTTAAGTTAATGTAATATTTAGGCTTTTGAGTGAGTAGGATAGGAATTAATTAGATAATGTGAGATGTTTGTAAATGCTCTCGAATAAAGGAGAACATGAGTGGTTAATAATGACAAGAGAATTAGAAGTCAATTATAACTCTTGAGGTAGTTTCATAATTTGAGGAACTAGAGAGGATTCTTAGGGATTAACTAGAGTTAGAAGTGGACTTAGAGGACATTTAAGAGTTAGTTCAGTAGATCAAGGATCTAAACCAGAATTAGTTGAACAAAACCTTTCTAGTATAAATGTAAGCCTCCGGGCAGAGTAAAAGGGGAGAGAGGCCACCGATATTGAAGATCAGGCCTGAGAGGCACCGAGTCTCGATATGTAATCAGTTGTTTATACTTATGTATACAGAGGTTTATTCCATAACTGTGTAAGTGTGTGAAACGAGTATTTACTGAATGACTTATATGTGAATTCGTAGGTTCTGTAACAGAGGTTGCAGGCAGAGTTCTGTAGAACTACACAGAGAAGGAGAATGATTCAGAGGAATCATAGTGGGTCTTTGAATCCAGTTGAAGGATTAGAGTGAAGCTCTGGAAAGACTGCGATATGAGAATTCGCAGAGGTCAAGCTCAGAGGAAGTTGAGCAGCGGAAGGTCGAAACCCTGAAGAAAAAACCCGAGACCATAGAGTAAAAATTGAAAAATTGAATTAAAGTCAAAGCAAAGGGACGAACGAAGAGGAGATTCATCGATGCATAGGAGTTGTTGGATCTTGGAGATCAACGGACGAGTTTGTCAAATGATAAGTGACCAAGATTAAATCACGCAGAAGGGAATCAAGAAATGAACAACAAAGATTAACTTATCAGCTGGTGGAAGAGGAATCTGGAGGAGCCGTCGCAGCCGTCAATGGTTGAAGATCTAAGGTCATCGGGCGCGAACAAGTCCGAATGTTAACCAAGAAGAAAGGCGGGTTTAAAAGCGAAAGTGGTATTTCCGGCGAGGTAGAAACCATAAGTGGTATTGAAGGGTGAGCACCCAATTCCACTCATCAAGTGACACGTAGCAGCGAGGAGGAGAGAGGAAATCGCTTTTCGAGATGTTAATCCTCGTGCTTGTTGTCTATGTGAACTCCTTGTGAACCGTCAGATCCATTAAGTGCAGATCAACGATGGAGGACTGTCGAGCAAGTTTGATTGGTTGGAACCGATAGGGTTATACAGGCGCGGTTATTATATTTTGAGTTCTAGAGGTTAATTGCATATCGGAGGAGATGGGGGAACACATGTTAATGTGACCCGCGGAGATGCAATTGCGATAGGGATAAAGGTAACCTCGGAAACTATGCAATGACTTTAAAAGTGTGGAGAAGGTATCTTTTATGTATATTTCCCTTTTAAAGGGTTTATAATAGAATAAAGCATGATATGAAGGTTTTATGGGTTAAGTCTGATATAACAAAGCAAAGTAGGTATGGTTATTATGCGAGGCTTAAGGATTAATCAAGGTTAATAAGGGTTAATGAGTCCCGATAGAAAGGACATTAACTAAGGGTTAGACTATGGTTGAATTATGAAATCAATCCGCATAAGACTTGAGTAAGGGGGCCTTAAACCATTCAATAAGAGTTGAAGATTTGACTCCTTAGAGAGTTAAAATTCCTGGGACAAATAGGATTTATGCATTTAACATGCATACTGTGGGTGTAAGCGGGGGTAACCCTGCATCAAAGTACATAAACAAGTCTCTCCTCCAAAACATATAGAGAAAAGAAGAATAAAAGCTACAACACTGATGTAATAGCTGTTGCAGAAAGCACATGGAGGCTATAAGATCCCTACAAGGTCATATCCATCTTCAAAATCCTCCATAAACTGATTCAACACTCTGGTTGACCATGGCACCCATAGAATTCAACCTGCAAAAATCCTATCTAGAAGTGCTCCTTTGATTCTGAAACTTGCTTCAATGAGTCCAAAATCTCTGAAAATGGTTACCTAGCCTCTTTTTGCACCCTATTTGGTCGAAAACTGGAGAAGTTCTAACCTCTCCTAGTTTCTCCACTATTCGCTCTACAAATTGCACAAAATCTGGAGTCATCCTACAATTTCACCCCATTTTCCGCTAACAGGCACCAAATCCACCGAAATCCAGGTGGATTTGTTGTTCAGTTAATTTAGTTGTCGAGGCCTAAAAACCAAAAGAATGGTCATATGGGAACCATGCGCCTAGGGGGCCAGCCCTCGGTGCTGGCCCCCTCCCTTCGGCGATCACGCAAAACCGTTAGTTGTTTAGGCTTAAAGCGATCACATGCGGAGACCCCGGCGGTCAGGGTTGGCAGTTAGGCAACGACGGTCGGCGGGGCGATTAAGCTAGCAGTCACACCGACTCCGTTCACATGTGGTGGAGACCCCGACAGTTAGGGCTGGCATCAGGCAACGGTGGTCGGTGGTGGCGGTTAAGCTAGCGGTCACACCAGCTATGTTCACATGGGAGGTGGTTAAGTCTGACTAGCCCCCAATCTGCGCGACATTAAAACTTAAATATATGCGCCACCATTAACGGTTAAGAACTGCGGGTGTGGTGCAATGGTAACAACTCTTGTTGTGTGTTGGGAGGTCACCGGTTCGACCCCCAGTGCCTCTGCCTGGTCGATACAACCATTTTTGTGGCCTCCCGAGCTTCCACGTGGTGGCCTCCAGTTGGGCCACCTGTTAGCCCGTGGTTGGCCACCATAAAAACACGTGAACCACACAATACTTGCCACTTGGACCACTAACAAGGTGCCACTTGGCGCCACCCAATTCATTGACGGAATGCTTTGACCAATTCAAACTACCATATCACCTGCCCAGTCAGTGCCACATCAGTCATATGGAAGGCTGAATGGGTTGTCCTTTTTTTTTAAATTCGCATGTTTGAAAAAACAATCAGAACGCAATATCTTAAGCATATGATATCAGTTTTCAGCGAAACGAGTTGTGCCGGAATTAGAATGATGAGATCTACGCAATCATTCAAGTTCCACACCATTCTGATAACTTTGAATTTTTGGCAAATTTTGAGCTCCTGATCACTCTTCACCACTGAAAACTTTTGGACCCCAAAAGTTCATTTTCAATTGTTCAACATTTGAAGGTACAGTTCCTTCACTTTTCCAAACTCAATCCAATCGATGATTGTAGTGCCTTGACTTATACTTGTCCTAGCTCTTTTACAGGTTGAACTTGAAATATAACCCGACCAAAAAATTTCAAGTTCAATGTTCTTCTTGGCTTTTCCATGTCGCTATGAACATCCACAACAACATCCTGCCCAAGAAGAATTCCCATGGTGATATTCTACAATATCCTTATCAAGGACAAGATCCCAAAAAGACTTTGACAAATGAACCAAACAAGTTTCACATAGTGAATACTTGTATAACTGAGTGCTTAACACATTTGTAATATACTAAATGTGATGCAACTACTCATACAACAGTTTTAAAATGCTTTCTTAAACTACAAATATAAATGCATTTTACAAGATGGAATAAACTTGACTCCCAAATTTTCCATTCAAATTGACTATCAACAAGCCAAACTAGCATAACAATGCCAAAGAAAACATTGTTGCATATAAGTGATTTGTTTATGAACATCACTTTTACAAATTTCCCAACTATGGGGATATGCAACTAGTGCAAAACAAAGATTTACAAACTTCAGTTGGACAAATAGTCCTCCCATTTCTTACCCAACCAAGTAAATGAACCCTCTATTTGAACTTTTTCTCCTTCTAGAGTTTCTTCAGGGATGGCCGCATCTTGCGCCACTTTTTCTTTTGTCGCTTCCTCTTCTGGTGCTTGAATAATTTGCTTGCCCTTGCCAGGATGAAGTTGTGGAAACAATTTCCAACACTTCTCGACCCAATGCCCACTAATATTACAGTGAGTGCAAAAGTTCTTTTGAGCTTCTCTTGGCTCACATGTCTTTAACCTTGGATGAGATTTTCTCTTTTCAGTATCAATTCCATTAGACATAAAAAAAATCTTGATGATTGCTTTCCTTTTATAGCACTTATCTACATAATGGTTAAATGAAAGGCAAAAGGTGCATGGTAACACATTCCTCAACATGTTATTCCAATCAGCATGTTGTTTTCCATTATGAAAAGCATTTGAATTAACATGACGATTATGCCTCTTTTTGTTGTCCTTTGGCTTACGCTTCTTGCGTAAGGATCTTGCATGGAAAGAAGAACTTAGCTCCGTTTCTTCTTCAACTTGTTCATCTCTCTTTGGAGATGTTTTTCACTTCAAGTCCTCCTTATACTTGAGGAACTAAGCGGGTACCAATTCTAGATGCAAATCCCAACATCTTGCCTCCACATGTCCTCTCTTATGGTAAAAGGAACACGATACCCATAAGCTGTCACTAGAAGACCATTCTTCTTTTGCAACATAGCCTAAGCCTTCATATTTAGGCCTCTCCTTTGCCTCAATTGGATTTTTAATGCCTGGATGGTTCACTCCAAGGCCTCCTCCCTTGTAACCCATCTTGGTCAAGTGCTTGGAACCAATGCCTTTACTGTGTTTTTCAAAGGTTGCGGATGAATTTACATCAACACTTTCATGTAAAGAAGAAGCATGTAAATGTTTACCATTTGCCTCATCTTTTGATTGGGATACAAAGATGTTTTCAAACTCTCTTTTGATTCTGGATGTGTTCTTTTGGACTCTTTGGCTCTCTTCTTTGAGCTCCTTGAATTTGGGTGTTGATAGAATCTCATCCTCCACATAATGTGGACAAAAGGTACAAACTTTTCCATCTTCCTTCTCTAAGGGACTTTCTACACTAGCATCTTGCATAAGAGTTGTATAAAAACATGAAGATTGTGGGGAAGATGGTGGTTTATCACCATTCTTGCTACCTTCTTCCCTTAGAGAACATTCTCCTCTTGGAGGTCTAGAGCTTTCACCTTGCAATTTGGTATTCCTCTCTTTATAGAGGACTTTCACCATTTCTGCCATGTCTAAGAAAGCCATCACATCTTATGACATTCTTGCAAGCTCTCCTCCTTGGGACATGCTTTGCTTGAATCTTCTACTACAACTTGAAGTAGAACTGGTGGTAGAGATTGTAACAATCTTGCTTTCCTTTCCAAAACCTTCTCCTCACTTGAGCTTCAAAACACATTCACTTGTAAACAACAGTCAATTCCTCATTGCACAAAGCAAACCAGTCTCTGATACCAACTTGATCTGAATGTGGAATATTAGTTTTCTATGCTAAGATCCTCATCAAAATACAAAAATGTGCTGAGGTTTGTACTCCAAAATGGCAAGTAAAAACATGATTTTTTATGTGTGTTTTCTTATGTTAATTTCATGAAAAACTTTAAACATGAAATCAAAACACTGAATGGAAGCATGCATCAATCAGTAATACACCAGCCATTGTTAAAGGAGTTCACCCCTCCTAGACTACATCTCCTTGGATCAGCTCTAATGGCATGACACCTTCCCATTATGCTCAATGTTTAGAAAAGAAGAGTAAATAAAGTGCTGAGAAATGGAATGGTTAGTTTCTCCTTTAAAGAAACAAACTTCTGTAAGGGTTATCACTCCATATACATGTTAACCTATAGTCAAACATATAAACTTTCAGCAAACAAAGGCATCTTGCACCAAGATCCCATACTCCAACTTCAAAGAGCATCAACAGTACTACAATCCACTTTAAGTACATAAACAAGTATCTCCTCCAAAACACATAGAGAAAAGATAAATAAAAGCTACAACACTGATGTAATAGTTGTTGCAAAAAGCACATGGAGGCTGGAAAACCCCTGCAAGGTCATCTCCATCTTCAAACTCCTCCATAAACTGATTCAACACTCTGGTTGACGATGGCACCCATAGACTTCAACATGCAAAAATCATATCTAGAAGTTCTCCTTTGATTCTGAAACCTGCTCCAATGAGTCCAGAATCTCCAAAAATGGCTACCTAGTTTCTTTTTGCACCCAATTTGGTTGAAAATTGGAGAAGTTATGACCTCTCCTAGTTTCTCCACTATTCGCTCTACAAATTGCACAAAATCCGGCATTATCCTATAGTTTTGCCCAATTTTCTGCTAACGGGCCACCAAATCCACCGAAATCTGGGTGGATTTGTCAGACAGTTAATTTAGCCACTGAGGCCTAAAAACCAAAAGAATGGTCATAAGGGGACCATGCACGCAGGGGCTAGCCCCCGGTGCTGGCCCCCTCCTTCCGGCGGCCACGCAAAACCGTTAGTCGTTTAGGCTTAAAGTGATCACATTGCGGAGACCCCAACGGTTAGGGCTGGCGATTAGGCAATGGCAATCGGCGAGGCAGTTAAGCTAGCGGTCACACCGGTTGCGTTCACATGTGGTGGAGACCTCGGTGGTTAGGGCTGGCGGTCAGGCTATGACGGTCGACAATGGCGGTTAAGCTGGTGGTCATGCCGGCTACATTCACTTGGGGAGCGGCTAAGTCCACCTAACTCCCAATCCGTGTGGCATTAAAACTTAAATATATGTGCCACCATTAACGGTTAAGAACCGCGGGTGTGGTGCAATGGTAACAACTCTTATTGTGTGTTGGGAGGTCGGTTGCTCGACCCCCGCTACCTCCGCCCAGTCGATACAACTATTTTGGTGGCCTCCCAGGCTGCCACATGGCGGCCTCTAACTGGGCCATGTGTCAGCCTATAGTTGGCCACCACAAAAACACGTGAACCACACAATACTTGCCACTTGGACCACTAACAATGTGCCACTTGGCACCACCCAATTCGTTGAGGGAATGCTTTGACCAAGTCAAACTGCCATCTCTCTTGCCCAATTAGCGCCACATCAACAATACGGACTACTAACTGGGTTGTCTTTTTTTTTAATTCGCCTATTTGGAAAAACGATTAGAATGCAATATCTTGAGCATATGATATTGATTTTCCGTGAAATGAGTTGCACCAGAATCAGGATGACAAGATCTATGCAGTGGTTCAGGTTCCACACCGTTCTGACAACTTTGAATTTTTGGCAAATTTTGAGTTCCTAATCATCCAAGCACATTGATATCAGGTACTACTTTATCCAGGATATGGTACAACAGGGAGCAATAAGGCTCCATCACATCAAGACGAATGAGCAAATTGCAGACATTCTCACGAAGCCTTTGGGGAAGGTCAAATTCTTAACCTTCTGAGAGACTTTGAGTCGTGGAAAGACACTCCTATGAGGATCTTGTACGAGTTGGAAACCGAGCTCTGGGAGCTCCTGGGGGAGTGGGGTACTTCTTGGAGCTATAAGCGACCATAGGGTGAGTAGTTGACCTTCCCCTAGTCGTGCGTTAGATACAGGGTGAGTGGTTCACCTTCCCCTAGTGGTGCACTAGATTTAGGGTGAGTGGTTCACCTTCCCTTGTGATACACCATGATGGTTGACATGTGTGTAGGGTGAGTTGTTCACCTTCCCCTATGATTGTGAACACATGTATGTAGGGTGAGTGGTTCGCCTTCTCCTGCTGATGCCCCAACACACATCCTACCCATGGAGTCTGAGACTCATGGGAAGTACCTCTCATCTGGCTAATGAGTTGGGAAAAGTGGTTAGGGACCCTAGCACTACCAATGGACACATTGTGTACTTCTGTACTCCCTATTACTAGGATGCATGGTGTTCAACAACTTGATCTGGGATCATGGACTGACTTTTGTCAGTGGAGAGTGGTAAGATCTTCCGACTCACTCTCAATCACTTCTTCGTCATTATTACTTCATGGTTCAATGGAGTAGAGCAGTGATGAAAGAGATGGCACATGATGACAGGATGGTATGATGACGACAGATGGATTGGCAGGTGGAATTATCCCTAGTTGAGAGGGAGTGTTAGAATTGGAAACTAGGGCCAAATTCCACCTTGTGAAAACTCATATGATGGAGATGATTATTGCATTGGATCCCTCTTTTCAAGAAGTCCAACTTTGATATAAAAATCATCTCATTCAGACAAGCAGAAGTGAAATTTTGAATTTATTCTCTCTCATGCGCAAATTGTCAAGGTCGGCCTCAAGAAAATGTAAGCTCAAGAAGCCCAATGGATGTGTCTCCTCACCCTCAACGAATTGTATAAATAGGAGTGACCTCACTCCTCATTTGGGACATCACTCACACACATCATTCTTCTCTCTCTTCTCTTGATTGGTTCGTACAACTTGTGCAACCTCTCTCTCTCTCCCACGTGTGGCATAGAAGGAGAAAATTTCATAATTGTTGGCTGAATATTTCAGGGTGCAGGGACAGCGTTGACTAGCATTGACCAAGTTTGACTTCAGTTTTCAGGGCAAAATTTTGATTTTCTTAGGCCGAGTTGCTGGGCGCAAAAAACGAGGTGTTTTGGGCATTTTGACCTACGTTGACTGCAAGACTATTTGACCACAACTTTGATTGAAGTTTGACTGAGTTTGCTTGAGGCTAGGTGGACTATTTTGGTTTGACTTTGACCCTTCTTGAAGGCCGAATTGGACTGTTGTTGACTAAGCTACTTGGAGGAAGCTTTGTGGCTGATTTGACCAACATTGACTTTCTAGTTAGGGTTGCAGTTGACTGCTGATTTTCACAAGGTTGTTTTGACTATGTATTGGGCAAGTAAATTTGATCTATGTACTATCTCTCTCTCTCTGTTGAACTATTGAATAATAATAAGAAGATTTGATCAAAGGGTTTTCCCCACATTGGGGTTTTTCCTTGGCATCTGCCAAATCTTGTGTCCTCTTGTCTTGGCTTGTCTTCTGCACATGTTTTTATGTTCTATTTGCATTTACTGTTTGTGTTTAAGTTAATGTGATTGCTACTGAAAATAATTGGAAATTGTCATTGGGTTGATAAGGAACATTGAAGTAACTTGTGCTAAAGCATAGAAAATACTATTGTAATCTAAATTTAACATAATCTCATCGTTGTTTTACATATCAATATGTTTAATACTATGTCTATCATCTTCTAGAGTAATTGCATATTTCCTTTTTTCTTCAACAAGGAAGGGAAGTCCACAGAATCGTTAGAAAGAGTGGGCTCGAGTTAGATCCTTTTGTGAAAAGTGCCCTTGTAAATATTTAGGTGAAATGTGGGTATTTGGGGAATTCATGTTAAGTGTTCGACAAAATGCCTGAGATAAATGATATTGCATGGAATTTAATAATTGCAGGGCATGGACAGAATTGGATACCTAAGGATGTCACGATATTATTTCGAGAAATGTGGTCAGTAGATGTTTCGCCTAATTTGATCTCCTGGACTTCGGTGATTGTATCTTATGCTCAGAATGCACATGGAGAGGGGGCATTACATATTTTAAATGAAATGTGTGCTTTCAATGTGAAACCGAACTTAATTACCAATGCCAATGCTAGCTCTGAGTTGAGAAATAACTCTAAAAACAATGCAAGATCGAGTTTTGTCATTGAAATGGTTTAATTTTGGGGATTATTTCTTGGCTTTCTTTTTGGCTTGTATCAATACTTCCAAACTTATGCTAGTCGGTTTATCGGTAGTGCTATGAAATTCAATCGTAAACTCTGTGACATTGCAATTAAAAGGGCTATGGAATTCTTTGAAATTGGTCCAAAAGTTAAAACACACTATAAAGGCAAAAGTATATTGGGTGTGGCAAGTAGGAACCCCATATGAGGGTTTTAGATTTAGCCGCATGAAAAAATAAATGAAGGTGGCGAACATGCTACAGATGTGTTTCACTTGCCACAAAGGACGGTGCAAAATAAAGAAAGTGGTTTGGAAGAAACAATTGATGATAGCAAAATGGGAGAAACTATTATTGAAATTGAAAAAATAACTGGTCATTTTCTTGTTCTAGAAATGAACAGTGAAATCATACATGGTAAAAAGAAAAATGACAGTGAAGAAAACAATGGCATCATCAATGGAAAATATCGAAAATCCTACTAGTCTACACTCTGCACTATAAATAGGGAAAAAAATAAGGAAAAATAAGAAGTTGGTATTTCTCAAGTGAAGGTAATTAGAATTCCTTTTGATGAAAACAAATATGCTTTAGGTGAAGGTGACTCAAAACTTGTTTGCAGGTAGATTTAACATGTATGATAAACTGAAAACGTAAATATGGCTATATTCTATGCGAAGGTATTGGAAAATTTTTATGAGATGCAAAAATAAGGATATTTGGGCTTTGCAAATGAGATAACTATTGAAGCTAATGAAACTCAAATGACTTCTCCCGTCTCGAGACTGTTTCAAAGAAATACCACTGTCTCTCCTCAGCAATCTGGGAGTCGGCGGTCCAATCCTTCCCCCACTCCTTTCGGACCTCCTCGACCTCCTGCAAGACAGGAACTTCCCCTATGAACAAATGGTACGATACAGAGTGTAAACTCCTCCACCAGGATCTCCGCCATGCCTTCCGTCAGTCCCTCCCCTCTTATTCTGCCATCCAAAAGAACTATCGTCGCCTTCTCCGCCACAAAAAATGACAGTTCATCTCCCAACAAAGAAGGGAGCTTTCCGCCCTCCTTACCCATTCCCCTAAGCAATTCTGGGGTAAGATCCTCCCCCGGCGTTCTCCCCCTCCCGCTGATCTCGACCCAATTTCCATGTTTTCTCACACCTCTCGTCTTTATGACATTCCCGGACAGTCCCAGATACAGGTCACATCTCCTCCCCTATCCTGCCACCTATTCACCGAAAAAGATGTCAGAGAATCCATCTGGGCGATGAACAGCAGCAAAGCAGCGGATGAAGAAGGATTCCAAGCCGAATTTTTCAAACATGGCCTACAACCCCTAGTTGGGTACCTAGCTGATCTCTTCAACCATGTAGTCCGAGATGGGTTCCCCCCCATATGGTCCCATCATATTATATACCCCATCCATAAGTCAGGGAATACCTCAGACCCCAACAACTACAGGACAATTATGGTGGGTCATACATTCTCTAAACTCTATGCCACTATTCTTCACAGAAAACTTTCCAGAGATTTCGAAGAAAGAGATCTCAGAGCCAGAGGCCAAGCCGGTTTCAGACCTGATCACCAGACCATTGACCACATCTTTACACTCCGTGCTGTGATCGAGGAAGCACGCCACCGGTCCTCGAAGGTATATTGCTGCTTTGTAGATTTCCGGAAGGCCTTTGATTCAGTTCCAAGAGAGGATCTTCTTCAGCGACTCAAAGACATCAGTACTTCACACTCCCAGCTGACTGCTGTTATGTGTCTTTACGAGTCTGTACTGGGCCGTCTTCGTACTGTAGGGGGATTATCTAAATTCATTCGGAGCACGATTGGAGTCAAGCAGGGGTGCCCACTCTCCCCCACCCTTTTTGGGATTTATATTAATCAGCTCGAAGCCTTTCTACGGGAACACATACAGGAGTCTGACGGTTGCTATCTTCATCATGTTTTGATCTATATCTTACTTTTTGCAGATGACATTGCACTAATATCTTCATCACCAGAAGGGCTCCAGAGACAGTTGGATGCATTAGCATTATTCTGCGATCTACGGAAATTGACAGTGAACCTGGGTAAGACAAAAGTAATAGTCTTCAATGGGACGAAGAAGTCTCAGGATATCCAGTTCCTCTTCAAGGGAAAGGAAGTGGAGATTACCAATAGCTACACATACTTGGGAGTACAGTTTTCGGGCCCCCGGTTCAGTATGCGGCCAGCTCTGCAACCTCGGATCAATAAGGGGTATGGCTCTCTAGCTATATTGGAGAGACAATGTTTTCGCCATCACTTCCAGGACATCTCGTCAAAGTTGAGCCTTATGGACGCCTTGATCCGACCCACAATCTTGTACGGATCTGAAATTTGGGGCCCTTCCTTGCTGGAGTCAGACTAGGTGACAGTTGAGAGAGTCCAAACCCTTCTCCTCCGGCGCATTATTCGTTGCAAGGGTACTATCCCACAACAAATCATTCTGGCCGAGTTTGGTGCACAACCCTTCCGCCTTGAGACAGCGTTCAGACTGGTCTCCCTTCTCCACCGAGTCCGGAGCTTCGCAGACACTTTGAAAGGGCGTGACAGGTACCCGTATCTAGCCTACTGCTCTTCTGAGGATATCGACCGCACACAACCAGGGAAAACCAAATGTTGGTATACAGGGGTCTCAAAGTTCCTCAAGGCAGTAGGGCTCCACATAGACCACCTCCCCCCCTTTCAGTACTCCTTGAACGCCCCCAGAGGACTCCCCCCCAAGCAGGAACTCAATAAGATCATCAAGGAAGAGATCTACAGACAGTTTATCCAGGTCACGTGGATTGACCCCCCGGGGGAGTTACGGCCGAAAATGGCTTTCTATGCAGAGCACTTTTTGAATATCAGAAACGGGCTTATAGTTCGCCCCCAGTATACACTTCGACATTGGATGCATGCTCTCCAGATTCCCCTCGGACAGTTCAGAGTTGGATCGCACAGGCTTCGGGTAGAGACAGACCACCAGATAGAGAGAGTTGACAGGATCTGCCGACTATGCCATACGCAGGAGGTGGAAAACGAATGGCACTTCATCTTCGGGTGTCCGATATATTATGAGATCAGAGGTCGCTTTCACTGTCTATTCAGAGGACCAAATACTCTTTCCAGCTTCTTCAACTACACGGACCAGAGAAGTGTCGCACTTTACATCCAGGAGACTCTTAAGCATCGAGAGCATATTCTTCAGCCTCCAAGCCGACCCAACACTACTCGTCAGATCACCTCTTTCTTCAGTACTCTTCCCTCAGCCCGAGGGGTTAAGAGATCAACCAACAAAGATACCGATCAGGCGAGCTCACATATATCGGCAAACCCTCGTTCAGTTAAGAGGAGAAGCCCCTTACATACGAGGACCCAGCAGCAGATCCGCGCTAGACATCTCCCCGCGAGGCAATCCAGGACCATTAGATCACGGAGACAGCACAAGGGGAGGCACCCAGTGACCACTATTTCAAGCCAGCAAACCTTACTGAACTACCCACAGTTCTCCTCTCTCGACCTCGGATGATAGGAGAATCGGACTCCCACATTCGCGTCCCCAGGGTCTTTTTCACCAGTGATCCTGCGACACAGTCTAGAGATCAGTCGGCGAGGCCGGGATTGGAGCCCCATACGCTCTCCCCGACCCGCCTTGTTTTTATTTTCTATCTTTCTTTCAGTATTTGTCTTTATAAGGAAACCATTTGGTTCTCCCACTGGGCACGACCGCCCTTTTTTGTAACCGACAGTCCCTTTGACCTACTTTGTGGTCATTCGTTGGACATTAATAGAATTATCTTATCTTATCTACATTGACAACTAATAAGGTTTTTGAATTTCTAGCATAAGCTATTTCATCATCATATGAACCTATGTCAAAGCTCTTGTTCTGAGCCCCATCAAAGTGCTCTAATTCTTGGATAAATTGTAAACAAGACAGCATGGAAATGTTTGCATGAAAATCTTGATTTAGTTCCAATTGCAGTGTGGGATCGAAAAATAAGGAGAGTTGGGTGTCATAAGTCCACCATAATTAGACTGATAGAGAGATTCTATTATCTGCTGAAAGGGGTTTTGCTCATTGTTGGAAAAAATATCAAGAGCTTTAATTTGAGGTCTCTAAGACAACACATAGCTCTTGTAGGGTAGGAGCCAACTCCATTTGCAGATAGCATCAAAGATTCCAAAATTTCATAGTCTCTTAACATTCTTGACATTATACAGGATTCCAGTTTGATAGCAACAATAATTAGAGTGGTTGATGGACCCATAGACTTAATAGTGAGTGGTGAATTCAGAGGCCATGGAACTAGATTAGTTGTCAATGAATGGAGACGAGCCTCTCAAAGATTTGATTCCAGCCAAGAAGTGCAGGACACATTAGACTATTAGAGGAAGTATTCTTCTTATAGCAATAATTCAGAAAATAGATCAGTTGACAAATTGATACTCGTGACACATGTTGGATACTTTGGAGAAGGAATTGGGATTTTTTCCTAACCATGTTGCCTATTATCATGGATTGCACTTATAGAATTGTAAGCTAAACGTGAAGGAAGCTCTGTTGATATCGGTCCATAGAGCCTATTAACATCAATTACCAATGTTGTGAGACATGGATTACCCAATTCCTCAGGAAAATAGCTTGAAACTAGTTTTTGGATAACCTGGAAGAGGGCCTAGACTATGCACTAAATGAAAAATATGGTACCTAAGCAAGAAGATTAGCCTCAACAATAAAACTCAGAATTGACTCTAGAACTAAGAAATCATCCGAGAGTAGCAAAGACACTAAATTGAATGACAAATATAGTAACTACAATTTACAATTGGCAACTGTAGCTAGAATCCACCCATTTAATCCATGACTCATATAGTCATTAGATACAAAAGGTGGTGCAAATGGTCCATGCTCTCTACAAATGATCCTTCAAGGTTCTTATTTAGAGGTCAAGTTTCATCGGGAAATCAAGGTTTCCAATTTTTAGTAGTATTAAATGATCCTTCAGGGTACTTATTTAGAGGTCAAGTTTCATCGGAAAATTAAGGTTTCCAATTTTTACTAGTATTTCATAATTGAATAAGTTTGATCCTCTCCATTCTCAATTCTTTTTGGCAATAATTTTGATTGTGCATTATCAGTGATATCCAAAGTGATTAAATTGGTAAGATGGGAAAGTTTTGCAAGGAAAAATTCAGAGAAGAAAGTTGCACTGGCAACCATGTATTATCAATTTTAACAAATTCCCCAACTAGGGAAGACTGTTACCAGAAATTGTAGTGGAATTGATGTCAAGGTACTTTAAATTTTCAAGATTTTTGAGCTTAAAACGAATGCCACTAGTTAAAAATAATTTTGACAGGTTATCAAGGTGGTCTACCTGCAAAGGTTCCAGTGAAACAATCTTCATTCAACACTAAAGCTGTTACACTTTTGGGAGACTTAGAGGACAACAGACTATAGAGATCACTGCTTTTCAAGTCTAGATGTTCAAATTTCTGGATACCCCAGAGCTGTGAAGAAACTTCTCTTCATGCTTGACATCATGTGGACACAAAATATTATAATTCAACCTATGTCTCATCACCTACAAAACATGAAAGTATTATCTAGTCTCAGTTCTGAAATTGATTGCACTATTCTAATGGCATACGAAGATGACAACAAATAGCATGGGAACTCAGGACCAGTTGACTTTGCCAATGTGTTGGACGCGTCCCAGCCTTTTGAAGAGACTGTAATTATTAATCTTCGCCCTCTTGATGATGCTTCTAGCTTCTAAGTATGTATAACATTCCAATAAATCACATGGATGGATCTTAGTGAAGTTGGTAACTGCTTCAAACTGTTAGTTATATCAATATGTGAGGGTGCTGGAGATATGTCTTTGGGCTTGAACACCGTTGAGGTACAAGAGAGACTTGAGGTTCATATGAACAAATTGATGAAAATTATCGACAGAGGGCAATGTAGAACCTTTGTTGATAAGGGACGTTATAATTGTTCGAATACATTTTCCAAATCAGTGAAGAAAGTGGGAAGTGATTAACCATCATCTCTGTGATGAAGATCTTGTTTTAATTAACCATCCTCCAAATTTTGACCGGGAGTGTGCATCCATGTTTTTCTCCCAAATCTTGAAATTCTAAAGCTGTGTTTGCCCCACTGTTATGTGTGGATCTACAAAGGATTAGTACTCAATGTGGAGAAACAATCATACCATTGAGTTTTGATATTTCACTTGCTGCCAAGCTTCTATTTGGCAAACCCCACTGAATCAGAAATCAATGTAGACTTTTGGAACCTTTCCTGAACCAACAATCATTAAAATACAGAGTGGAGGATCATTTTGGACAATTAAACAGCTTCTTTAGATGGCTTTACCTCCAGGATTTGACTATGAGAAGAACAGATTTTCATTAGCAATTGCAGAATTATCTTATTGGACTTTTCAATGCAATTGTTAAATGCACAGGCCCAAAAGCAGTAGTGAAGTGCTTGAATTCAGTTGCACAATTTCTGATTGAAATTTGTATCCTTGGATGATTTTAGTGCAAGCATGGATGCTTTTGTTCTTGCTCATTGTGTTTCTTAGGAAACATATATATGGAAGAACTAAGAAATGAGTTAGCATATGGGAGGAGGAAGATATGATACTATAGTAGATCAGTTGCATCCATGTGGATGAAACAAAGCATGTCATATTATCAGAATTTTCAAACAATAGAGAGAAATGGTGAAGAGGGGTCTAATCCCTGTGGTACTTTTAACTGTAAATTGATCAATGGTCTCTGTGAGTGAATAGAAGGTAGGAATCGGAGTTGTTCTCAAATGTAACACAAGGAAAAGGACTGCTACCATTAGGTGCCAATATCCCGACGTTGGGCAATAAAAGTTGGAAATTACTATGGAAAGCGTTACCGTGATATACCAGACTCAATATCCAAAGGATCAACAGAGAATATAAGAGGGTTAAAGAGGAGGTGGCTTCCTCTGCAAGCAAGCAAGGACTGATTTAGCATTATGTTTACAATTCCTAAAGGAGTTTCACAAACGAGGGATTTGATGAAGGCTGGGAAAGTTTGCTGAAAAGGAGGGTTATTGCAATTTAGTGTGAAAGTGGAAGATTTGTTATTGAGTCTAGAGGCTTATTCTATAGAGCAGTATGAGATGTGTAAGTCTCTCCATTCGTCCATTTAAAATAAAAATAAACTATGTTTTAAATATAAAAATAATATTGGCTATAATAAAAATAATGTTGTAAAATAATTACAAGTAAAAAAAATGTGTGAGTAAGATGTTTAAACCTTATATTTTCAAAAATATTTCAACATGAGATTTAAATAAGCTACTTGAAGATCTATGTTAACTAATTTATGTCAATATCAACTTCATATATATCTATATATAGAAAAAAATTGTTTAAAATAAAATATTTTAATACTAATTAATATTGACATATACTTAAAAATATATTAATAATAAAAAACATTTTAATCTGCATCCATAAAATGTTTTGATGTACATGCTATGTAAAATATTTTAATATCAATTATGTATGTATTATATATCATTTAATTTTTTTATGTATATATCATGAAAAAATAAGTTTTATGGTTAAAATGTTTATTTTGTACTCAAAAGTTTCACATGAAGGGAGTTGATCTCTCTCCACTCATGTTAGCTCCGTACATAAAATGGATCTATGCTGGTAGCTAAGACAATGCATGAGTACCTATCTTGAATAAGCACAATATAGCAATACAGTTGGGGACAATTAAAGAACAAAGGCATGCAATGAGTACCTGGCAGGAAAAAAGACTTAAGGCTAGCAAGTTTTCATGTGACATGGGTATATAATGCACTAAGGATAGTGCATAAATAAGAGGGGAGAGTATATTGGTATGTAGGAGATCTACTAGTTATGTGAATTTTAGATGTCTTTTTTAATGCAATTTTTTTGTATTTTGATTTAAAAAAGGTTGATTTTATTTTTTTTGTGCCCTTAGCTTTAATCATTACATTGAAGACCAAAAATATTGATAAATTTGGACCCAGTGTGAGCATATGCTGAGTCCAGGTGGTTTCAATAGACAAACTTTGAATTGCAAGTCGTGTGGGATGCATATGATGAATGGAATCTCCTAATTGAAATTATCTAAGACATGAAGTACAAATTTGCTCAAAAACAAGTCCAGAAATCATCCATATTGTCACCAAAGCACTACAAGTTAGGGATGTAACCAAAGGGAACACAAAATCTGTGAATATCCAAGTTGCGAGGGAGGAGGGGAGGCAAAAGTGAAACTGGGTCTTCAACATCACCTTCCACAATGGTCAACCCCTCATGTACCTCATCATTTTTTATTCCTAGAACCACAACTAGTGCACAACCTTCTATCTAGTTGACACTTAAAAGAAAAGAGAAGGAAGAAAATGATAAGCTAGTGGGCAGGTGTCTTCTATGTAGTGAAATTCCTTTCAACATTTCCAAGAGTAATCCATTCTACCAGCCTATGTTTCATGTTGTTTCTATTGTTCACCAAGGGTACAGGGCCCCTTCTTATGAAGAGTTGAAAGGACCTATTCTTCAATGTCAAAGGTTGATTGCAATGCTAGATTGGAGGAGTTTAAGTCATCACGAGAACACACTAGATACGTTGTGTTGTCAAATGGTTGGACTAATCAGAAGGGTAGAACCCTTCTTAACCTTTTGGTTAATTGTCCTAAGGGGACAATGTTTATTAAATCTATTGATGCATCTACACATACTAAAGATGCACAATTATTATGTGAGTTGTTGGACCTATTCATTTAGGAGGCAGGTCCAAATAATTTTGTGCAAGTCATAATGGACATTGTTGTAAATTATGTCATTGCTAGTAGGTTGGGTATGGAGAGATATCCTAACTTGTTTTGGACATCTTGTGCTACACATTGTATTGATTTGGTGTTAGAGGATAAAGGGAAAATTCCATATATCAAAGATATTGTTGAATCATCCCAGAATATATCAAAAATACATCAATGCATTTTTTTAGTTTGATGAGACAATTCACTAATAACAAGGACTTGGTGCATCTTGCCAGCACACAAATTTCCATTGGCATCATATATCTTCAATCTCTCTTGGATTACATGTGGGATGTGATGAGAATGTTTCTTTCAAATCAGTGGCGTACTTTATCTTTTAGCTACAAACCAAAGGGGTAGGCCATATGCAAGCTAGTTTCATATCATGAGGGCTTTTGGGCAAGAGTGGAGGAGGTGTGTACCATTATCAAACCTTTGGTAAAGTTCTTTGATTAGTTAATGGAAACAATCATGCAATGGGCTACTTATATGAGGCTATGGATAGGGCCAAAGAAGCCATCCATACCTATTATATGATAATGAAGATGATGGGTTTGAATAACAATACTGATACCAAGAGTGTTTGACGAGAGATAAAACAATACACTCCATTGCCCCCTTCATGATGTAGAGATCTACCTCAACGCCACATTTTCTTACTCATATGGTTTCAGATTTGATGCTAAGGTGATGGATGGATTCCTCACTTGTGTTCAAAGGATGGTGCCATCCATCTTCACAAGATTGTGCGAATATTTCTAAAGAAATGGAGGTATATAGGATGATAAGTGGAACATTTGTGTTTGACATGGATCTCTAGGATAAGAAGACGAAGATGCGAGGTAAGATTCATTTTTTTTTCAAATTTCATTGTTTCTTCATATTTTGCTTCAACTTTCAAATTTCAATGTTATTTTCTTATGTTTCTCTTATTTGTTGTAAATGCTTGGTGGATAATCTATGGTACAAGAGTACCCAATATCCAAAATATTATCATTCAAGTGCTCATCCAAACATGTAGCTCATCTAGATGCGAGCAAAATAAGAGCGTATTTGAAAAAATACACACTAATAAGTGCAATTGGTTAAAAAATTTCGAATTAAATTTTGAATTCGTTATAAAATTGTATTTTATAATTTATTATTTTATGCCACACCACTCTCTAATTATAACATGTATTATAATTATTAATTTATAATTTATGGCCCTAATATGAGTTGGAGTCTGAGTTCCTTAATAGCTTGGTATACATCTACTACAATCTCTAATTGTGGGTGAGGAAACTTCAAAAAACATGTGACGTGGATGCCATCTCTTTGAATGTGATTGACACCACTGTAGCATGGAGAGTTGAGACAAATAGGTCTGTCATGGAATTATTCCTTGATTGGTTAGAGGAGGAGACACCAAAGGAGGTATCAAGGAAGAGAGAGGTGGAGGAGGAGGTGACACCACCGCCTTCTAGTACTGAGATAAAGTGATTTGGACTTAGAAATAACATGGGCACTAGTAGAGGATGTCAAAGGCTACCTCCAATTTCTTCTTCTAGAGGAAATCATAGTCTAACACTAGCCATTGGGATTTCTTCCTCTAGAGAAAAATCCATTTCCTTTTCTCCTAAAAGGGGTAGAGGAAATCACTAGTTTATGTATCTAGTTTCATTGTATATGACTCATGATGATGAGAGACATTTATTATATTTTTAGGTTGAGTCAGGACTCAGGATTTAGGACATGATTCACTATTGATGTGTGATATAGCACTAGACATCTTATATATTAATTTTGTTTTCATATTTATGTGGAAATGCATTTATTTGACATTGCAGTGGCTTTAGATATTAGAATTTTTGAAAAAAATGGATATTTTAGTATATTTTTAATTTTGTCGATGTTTGCCAATTTTTACCAATATTTTCTCAATTTTCACGATTCATTTCTTTTCTAGATCCTTGCTGAAATTTCACCAATGCTAATGTCAACAACATTGAAATAAATTGTAACGACCCATCTTTAAATGCACATATTATGTGCCCATGTAAAAAATAATAATAATAATAAAATATAATAATCAATAAATAAAAATGATATTTATAAAATAGAATAAAGATTAAGTATTGTATCAATAATTAATTAATTAATCTAAAGTTCTAAAGTTATATTAAAAACAAACATAAATAAACTTTATATTGAAAACAAATATAAATAAAACAAAGTATATATATGAATATCATAAAGTTAAAATGACAAACATATATGATAAAGTACATATCAATATTATAAAGTAATACAGGATATGTCATATGGTTATAATGAAACGTAATAGTGTTAACACATATATGATGTTAAAACTTTATAATACCTCAAATGTTACATATAAACCATCGCATTTAAAAACTGAACCCTAAGTAAGGAAGAAACGCCTGTACGGAAGGATGACTCACGGTTGGAGGAAGCTGTCACCGCGGGAGTAAGCGGTGGAGTCGTAGGTGTACAGGGCAGCCACCGCTTAGCCCCGGCTATAAAATCATCGAGATGGGGCTGAGAACAGGGAGAAAACCGAGAGTGGAGGGCAGGAGAACCAGGAAATCAGGTGTACAAACCAGAGGAATAAGATTTACCATTGGAAGAGCTTTACATCGGTCTAAGGTTCTGGGCACGGGGGCAGTGAGCTTCGGTGAGAAGCTTACTGGATTGGCTGGGAGGAATTGGTTTCCCGGTAATTGGATCAGAATAACCGCGGCGTCATCAACTACACGGAGCAGACAACAGTTCAGGTAGGTGACCGAAATCCCTTACGGTTACTGTATTTTTGTTCTGCTTATCACCTTATTTCAGTTTTGATTCTTACATAAGTTAAGCTTATTGTCCACATTTCACAAAATAATTATACGAGATCATCATCCATGTCAGATACAATCAGTTGTCTGCATGGACCAAAACTTGTTTTCTCATATGTGATCTTATGACAATGGAAATCCTACACCCATGGAGAAGATAATGAAACCCCTTACTCGTTGAGCAAGTGAGCTACATAACTAGCTTCCCTAAAGATAAAACTATGACCAACTCAAAAGTTGGTGCATAAGGAGTTCAACCACCAACCCAATACTTGATAGCAATCAAGGTAGATTGGCCAAGCAAGCACCATTAGCTAAATAAGGAAAACAACGATATTCATTGAATCCTACACAACTACAACTTCGAACAAGAATAATGTTTTAGATAATTATGTGGACTAGGCACCCAAAAACCCTACAAAACTATCAATTTATAATTTTGGAATTTCACCCTTCAATATTCATATTCAATAATTTACTAGGAAAATGACCTCAAAAGAAGACAAAGTGTATGAAAGATCTTGGGTATGACCTCAAACTAAAATCAAGCAAAGTAGTGTCCTAGATTTATGTATGTGGCCAAGATAGGTTGTTTTTTGAAAGCACACATGACCATGAAGTAAGTAGCTTTCTGAAAGCACACAATTGTTTTTTGAAAGCACACAATTTATAAAACTTTCTAAAAATAAGTTATATTTAAGTGAATTTTAATATAGAATATTTCACTAATAATAATATATATTTAATTAAAATTTATTTAATATATAATAATACTGTGTTTTGAAGTGAGTATTAAAATTAATTAGTGATTGCAATATTAAATATTATTTAATATATAAGAATATTGGGTTTTGAAGTGAGTATTAAAATTAATACGTGATTGCAAATATTGGCAATGAATGCATGGGTGGATAGTATTTATGTCTCATTTTGCCACTTCAAAGAGGGAAAACGAATCATATTCAAATGCAAATGGCATGCTAACGCTAATGCGAAGGCCTCGGCTACTTCCTTGTGGACTCTTGGTTTTGGTTTTTGTTTTATCCCATGGTATTCTTGGCTATCGTTCTGGTTGTACTCCTGGCATGGTTTTATTTGCTAGCGTTCTGGTTGTACTCCTGGCATGGTTTTATTTGCTATCGTTCTGGTTGTATTCCTAGAATGGTTTTTTTTGGGTGGTTTTCATTTTATAGTTATCTGGAATATAAAGTGATTTCAATTTTTGAATAGTGATAAAATATGTTTACACGATTTTTGACTAACAAATAAAGAAACACAGCTATACCTCTACTTAGCACAACTATACCTCTACTAATGAAACACAAAATCGCTAACTAGTTTTGGCAACAAAACTGATTTAAAATAGATATCAATGTTTTCTTTTCTTTATAATAAAAAAACATCGATGGAATGGAAAAAAAAGAAACTAATAATATCATCGTCTCGCTATGCACCATCCACTTTGGACTAATGCATATTTTCCTTGTGAGGCAAACTGTATCAAACAAGCGCTGGTGGTGATTGGTCCCATGCACATTTGTTGGAATATGTGGTGATCTGGCCTACCATCCACATTAGGTAACATATGTCTGTGTCCCGTTTTATGACAACACAAAAGATCTTACCACGTGCTTATTATTTCGACTGGTTGACCGTGTGGCTTCTAACAATCTGGTTGGGTTTGATTCTAACGTGAGTCTGATTACCACAACCAACGAGACAAAGAATCAGGCCTTCTAACTTCTAATCCAGCAACGTGACTTTTATTACCACACCACAACGAGCGAGACAAAGCTCCAGGTGTGAGTGGTGATCGGGCCCCACCATCTGCGTCAAATAAAATCAGCAGGGGCCAAGGTCAGATCTATACAACCATAAGGATATTCACATGATAAAGATCCTACTCGATTAAGGCACATGATTGAGGGTTTTAACAACGTGATCGCGGGTTCGACTCCAATTTCTCACTCGCGGGTTCTATTACCTCTCACCATAAAGACAGAGAGTTTCTTTAATCATAAGCATATTATAAAAACTATGGAACCTAGCAGGCTAGCACTGGTACGCTGCTGTAAAAGTTTAATTCAAAAATCCAAATACTATTTACACAGGAATACAAGTTAAATACTCAGAGAAATATAAATCAAACACTCAGAGTTGTTCCTCCGTTGATGTATGAGGATTTGGCTGCAATCTTGCTACGCAAAATTTACCGAAACTTCTCCTCACACTCACATGAATCTAAATCGACTCTACTTTGGAATCTTAACAAATATGAATGATGCCCAGGTACAATGTCGGGTAGAGATGCCCCCTTACTGGACCCAGCAAGAGAAATATTATCTCATACATAAATTGTTTGTCCCTGAGCAGTCGATTCAGAGTCTTACATTACGATTTCATTTCTCATTTAGGATTCTTTTAATTACACATGTCTAAATAGACCAACCCTAATCTACGAAAATCGATTTTATTTTATTTGGAATGAGGATAACCAGGCTTGTAATTTCGTTTGATTAAATTTAAATATCATCTATCCGAGTCGCGCGGCTCGTTTTTTGAATTCCAAGACGTCAAAACAGGGTTTATTTAATTTGATCAGAGTAGTCCGGGGGTCGTTTCTTGAGTTCCAAGACAACAAAACGGTTTAATTAATTTGACTTCTAGTTTTTTTCAAGGAGCCTAGATCTCAAAGAGAGCTTCGGGACGGAATCACACACTAAATCGAAATTTATTTATGATTTCAAAAAGAATTCAAATCATTTTACCTAATTTTTATCACAGTTTCTGTGTTTACTCAATAGATATTTAAAAGAGCTATTGCATTTTTCAATTTCAAAAATTTTCTCTGATAAATTGATAATATCCAAAAAAGCACTTTAAAAAAATATTGCTCCATTGTAGTAGTGATCATTCGACCCTTTGCACACGGTCTGCTCCATTGTAGCAGTGATCATTCGACCCTTTGCACACGGTCTGCATAAGCTGTATACTCCCAAATTCGTTGAAAGCCCGTAGAAAATAATAAACAGAGCATCCTAGCCTAGAAATTTTGAAAATAATTAATTCTTATTCTTCTCGATCCCTCAATTTGCTACGCAAAATTTACCGAAACTTCTCCTCACACTCACATGAATCTAAATCGAGTCTACTTTGGAATCTTAACAAATATGAATGACGCCCAGGTACAATGTCGGGTAGAGATGCCCCCTTACTGGACCCAGCAAGAGAAATATTATCTCATACATAAATTGTTTGTCCCTGAGCAGTCGATTCAGAGTCTTACATTACGATTTTTCATTTCTCATTTAGGATTCTAAATAGACCAACCCTAATCTACGAAAATCGATTTTATTTTATTGGACCAGACATCAAATTGGACCAGATTGTGCCCAATTTTATATGGCTTTATGCACACTAAAATGGTTTTCAACATTTTAGTTCAAGAAAAGCTATAGATGCAATTTATCGGAGAACCCATGGCCCAATCATATTATAGTTTAGGTTAAATAATTCAGATTTGTATAAAGAAAGACTTATTATCTTCTAGGAAGAATAAACAGGTTTATAGTTTTGAAATACAAAATCAAAATTACAGTAAATCTTTTTTTATTTCAAATGTGTATAAGGGAAGAAGACATGCACCTTAATAACCTTCCCGCAACAGCAACATGTCATTTCCATCCATTGAATTAAGTTCTGGCACAGAAGTAACTACCTGACATACAAACATATAACTATGTAAATCATGAATTTAGAAATAAAAATAAATCATGAATTCAAATTTCACATCAAAGTAACTATCTGGCATACAAACATATAACTATGTAAATCATGAATTTAGAAATAAAAATAAATCATGAATTCAAATTTCACATCAATTAGAAATAAAAATAAATCATGAATTCAAATTTCAAATCAAAGTTCATTAATAACTAATTATTTGTCAGAAATGAAATTCACCCTAATAAAAAGAAGTTTCCAAAAACTTCAATAAATGATGGCATAAACCACCCATTATTAAAATAAAAATTTAAACAGAAGCAAAAAACATAGGATTCAGTATCATCCCATCAAATACTGTCAGATATTTGAAATCCCATCAAAGATATTTGAATATAAGACTAGCTGGAACTGAAGAAAAATGTATGTTAAATGTATTGACCTAATTTACCTGTAAAATTAATATCACAAGGATAAATGTATCAAAATGAAACCAAATTTTCCTTCACATAAAAAACAGTTCTGAAATATTACCCCAATAAAACTTGAATCATGTTAAAGATAGATTTAGCTCCGATTTCCAGAATCTCTTCATTTAATGCACTCCTCTTTAGCTCCAATTTCCAGAATCTCTTCATTTGATGCTGCACTCCAGGCTGCCCTAGGGATAAATGTATCAAAATGAAACCAAATTTTCCTTCACATAAAAAAACAGTACGGAAATAGGGATAAACGTATCAAAATGAAACCAAATTTTCTTTCACATAAAGAAACAGTACGGAAATATTACCCCAGACCGATTTAGCTCCGGAAATCTCTTCATTTAATGCACTCCAGCCATGCTATGATCATGGATATGAAATCAACCAGACAAAGACTGATAAACAAAATTGAGTGCACCCAAAAAGTACAGAGAAATATGCCATACAACCGGGAAAAAGAAAAAATCTAAACAAAAAGACACATGAAAGAACATGATAATAATGGGATACAAGGAAAACAAATAAAATGGAGGAAGGAGCATGAAGCAGATAAAATAGGGCAGACAGGAGTATGAAGCAAGGAAAATGGCAATGCTGGAAAAGAACTCAATCCATGATCACGAACAAAAATAAAAAAGATGGAACTATCGAAACCTGCATCAGCTTCCTTCCTTTTACGGATGGGGCTGTTTTTTTAAATAAATGACAAATGACCGTAGGCATGTAAAAGGGAGGGAATTGGTACAGTTTTAAAGAAATTGAAATGGAGGATGCAACTGCTTTGGCTCCTTTGGATACTCTGGAGGAATTGAACGTTGCTTATTCCGGATGCTTCCCAGAAATTGAACGTTGGTTAGCTTTTTGTTTTATTCTAGGGGACAATTCTTTTTGTCCTCGTCATCGCATCATCGTAGTGTTGCTTTCTTTTTTGTTTTATTTAGGCGAGGTTAACTGTCTTTGATCATCGTCATCTCATCATCATTGCGATGACAATGACAGTCATTCACCATTCTCATGACAATGACCTTTCAGTACCAATTTTGCATTATCATGAAAATGACAAATCATTTACCACTTGAAATTTATGTTAAGGTTGGCAACATAGAGGAATACAGGTACGAAATATTTCATTATAATAAAAACAGAGATGATAGTGAAATTGTTTAAAGAGATGGGAGAGTCCTCGTGAGGAATCTTGCTAAAAATATTAATATTACAAATTTTAGTAAGCTTAAAAGTTAAGTTATTTAATACTTTAAATAATAATATAATAATATATATTGGATAAGATTATTTATTAAAGTATCATCTTATTATATAAAAATGACCAATATAAATTTATATAAATAAAAAAATAGTTCATAGTAATTATACATAATTTATGTGTTTGTTTATTAGTTTTGATTTTAAATAAGTAATTTAATTTAATGTATTTCTAAATATTTATTTATATTTAATTCTTTATTTAAATAAATAAATAAATTTTATTATTTATTATGAGGATAACCAAACTTGTAATTCGTTTGATTAAATTTAAATATCATCTATCAGAGTCGCGCGGCTTGTTTTTTGAATTCCAAGACGTCAAAACAGGGTTTATTTAATTTGATCAGAGTAGTCCGGGTCGTTTCTTAATAGGGTTTAATTAATTTGACTTCTAGCTTTTTTCAAGGAACCTGCAGATCTCTTTTAATTAAAGAGCCTCAGGACGAAATCACACACTAAATCGAAATTTATTTATGATTTCAAAAAGAATTCAAATCATTTTACCTGATCTTTATCACAGTTTCTATGTTTACTCAACAGAAATTTAAAAGAGCTATTGCATTTTTCAATTTCAAAAATTCTCTCTGATAAATTGATAATATCCAGAAGGCACCTTAAAAAAATATTGCTCCATTGTAGCAGTGATCATTCGGCCCTTTGCACACGGTCTGCAGACGCTGTATACTCCCAAATTCGTTGAAAGCCAGGTAGAAAATAATAAACAGAGCATCCTAGCCTAGAAATTTTGAAAATAATTAATTAACCAGAAACAGAGCGCAATTGTTATTCATAAAGAGATCAAATACACATTGCAAATAGTTGTTTATAAAGAAATCAAATCCACATAAAATCACAAATAACAAGCCCGAGCTAGGTTCCTTGTACCTTGCACATATGATTTTGTAGAAGTTTTCACTCATGCACCCAGCGCTCTGCCCTCAAAGTTGGAAGGAAAAAACTAAAAACAAACCAACAAAGAAGAATTAGTGCAGAAAAATTTAAAAATAACCAATGAATTCTTAAAACCAAAACCAAAGAAATTAAAGATTCTGATTGTTGTCCATATATCAAAAAACTACAGCACAACTTTCTTCATCTCTCACCTCATCCATCTATGGAGAAGAGGAATTTGTGTCGCCGAATTTGATTCACCCAAATAAATATGTCCTTCTCCTCTGCACTTTGTGGTTAATTGACATATAGACCTCACATAAACATAACAAGAACAACATCATATACAGCAGAAACACACAAAGAAGACTATACACAAAGAACAACAGCATACACAACGGAAACGCACAAAAAAAACGATAAACATAAACAGAAACCAAAACAAAAGAGCGCTCCAACATTCAATCATAATACACAACAGCATACGCAGCAGAAACGCACAGAGAATACCATAAACATAGACAACAACAAAAACAAATGAGCGCACCACATTCAATCATAACACCCGATACTACCACCGCATGAGAGAGGAGATAGAGAAAATCAAAATAAACTTATGGAATTGGACCGTCCCTCGTATATATATAAAGACTGCCCAATGTCATCTTTAAACATCGTTCATGCTTTTTTGAATGCTGAGCTGTCAGGATTTTTTAAATTCCAAGAACCAAGTTAAATCAATTTGAACTGAGAAATGAACAAAGTAAAGTCAATTTGAACAGGGAATGATTGTTGAACATGTTCTAGTTTTTCGATTCTCGCACTAGAATTTGAATCGAGTGCCCTTGAGATATTATAGATAAAGATACGTAAGATGTTACAAACTTTAAAATCTTAGTTTTCTCAATCATAAGATCAGAATCTCCATTCTTTTGAATATCTTTAATTATATCATTTCAAGAAAGAGTTTAGTTCTAAATGTTTGGTAGGGTAGGTAATTAATATTATTTAATAATTTTTAAATTTTATTTTTATAAAAATAATTTAACATAGTTTTTTAATGGAAAATGTTTAATATATTTTATGATATTATTTATATATATATATATATATAATTTTTCATTTATTTTTATGCTACTTATATCTACATTCAAGAGTACTATATTTCATGTTAATATCAACATTATAAATGAATTTAACACTTATTCATGAAAATTTTTTGTATTGGTATTGATTGAGTTAAAATATGATTGATAGGGTTACTAAATGTATCCACTCATAAATTATTATTTATTGGATTATTTCTATAGTTACTCAAATTATTGTTCATTGGACGATGATGATGATGAAGAACGTCCATTGAGACTGACCTTAAGAAAAGTAATTAGTTGAGACTTTTCAAAATTTTATTTCTTTAAGCAAATAGAAGGGAGACGAGCGTTACGAGGTCACTATAGTTATCTTGGTTGAACAAGTCAAGAAAGTTGGAAGTTTGGCAAATGTTTTGGAAATGAGAACGGATGTGAGTGAGGGCCAGACAATTCAAGAGAAAGTGCTTTTCATCTTCAATTCTCTTAGTGTCACACAATTGACAAAGTCTTTCTTCCCAAGGTGTTTTTGGGATATACCAACACCCAGTTTCACTTCGAAGCTCGTGGGAGTTAGTTATTATCTTCACAATGTTCATTTTCTTTTTAGCACTAGTCAAGACAAAAAAGAAAATTTTGTTAGCGAGAGAGTCATCGATCACCTCCTTATAGTACCTTAGCTTCATTTTCCCCTCAAGCTCCTTATCATCCCATAATTTGTCCTTAAATTTGGAAGTGATAGTATTTTTAATATTATCTGTATTATCCAAGATGAACTCCTCATTCACCCTCCAATAGTTAAGCCATGCCTGGGCATCCTTGTGCCAACCCCACTTGAGTCAAAGGTGAGGATTTTAGCTAGAATTAGAAGCAATTTTGGGGAACCTCTTGGTTTCTATGTTGTAAAGCTTCTTCTTATACATCTTATATAAATATCTTAATCAAGTATCATAATTAGGACAATCTTTATTTTGTAAATATCATAAGTTAGAGAATATTTATTTTTTCTATGAGTTTATAAAGTTGAAAAATTAATTATGAATTAAAAAATAATTGTAATTATTTTATGCCTTCAACATGTTAACCTCAAACAATAAGAAGTACAAGTTATGACCATCTATTTTGGTGTTTAAATGCCACTTTATTCTCAAAAGGCCTTTCCAAATTTTTTTCTTATAACCTATTATAAAGAAGGTGACCAAAAAATATATGCATAAGCAAGTAATCAAATAGATAAGAGATGGGAATGAGGAGAGGCATTCACAACCTCCATATTACTTATGCATACCCTACGTTAAACCTCACAAGGGCTTCTCCACAAGGAAAAATAAACTTATAATTCCAAGCTAGATAAACTGAGGCCATGGTTGTGCTTGGGTAAAGAGATGACTTCAAAGAATTTCTTGGATGAAGTGTGTTTTGTGTGTGACTTTGTCACACTAATATGGAAATTATACCATGGTTGTTTGTATATTCAAGGGGCTACTATGAAACTAGTTTGTGGTTGTGGTTTGTGGTTGTGAGTGGACTCTAACGTCCATTTCAAGACCTTGCAATGATGAAAGCACGTTGATCTCTTATATATTTCAATAAAATGAGTTATTCTAAAAGGTCTTTTGTTAGTAGCATTTATATTTATTTGTTTGCAATGATATTTAGGGTAGAACCACCTATGTGATCAATCTATTTGAAATGGATTCATTAATTTATGGATTTCCTTATACAATTTTTCTTGTGGATATTTCATCGCGTTCATGGCTATTGATCAATGTGCATATAAAATATGGGTTGCTCAAAGGTGGTGATAATGGCAGCTCTAATTTTAGAGTGATGAAGTATATGTTCCTTAACCAACAACCCCTCACTATGAGTCTCTTGTAGGCTCAAGGTTACTAACTTGTGGGCCTTTGCTACTTGCAACTTTGGGGAATCCCCGTACACATTATCAACAAGATATAATTGATGTCTTATTAGCTTAAAGAGGTGTATGACCATGACACTCCCTTGTATGTGTATGATGTATTCAAAGGAATTCTTAAGTATTATGATAAAATTTTAGTTTTTACCAATGTAGTGAGAGATTTTGATATTGAACTAGTCGTGCTTGTGCTTCTAGGGGTAACTTTTCTTTTAAAAAATGTTTTGATTAACATTCAATAATATTATTAATAGTTGAAGGAAGTATTCTTTTTCAAATAATAACTTGTTATAGGCAAACAATATAAATATGACTTATATTTATAAAAGGCATCTTTTAGATATGATCATGATTTGGATCTAAAAAAGTGAATTTAGTTGGCTTACAAAGTTTCCATTGACTTAAATAGGTCATTCTCAATTAGTGTAGTGTGTGAACTCCACCTCTAGCCTCGTTTATATAGTTCATAGATTTAAAATATAGAGTGAAATAAATTGGCAACAAATTAAATCTTTTAATTTTCTTCTTTACTCATAAGTAATGATTAGCACAAGTAATGAGTAACTAGTTTATTATGGAAATTTAATGGATAGAAATAATGTCATCCTATCCCAAGGGATTAGCTTTACTAGTTGTCACCAATATTATTAGACATTCCACTAGTTCCATGCTGGCAAGTGTTTGGTTAGAATCCCCTTATGTAAGGCACACTAGTATACATCAATGGGTTTTCTAGGGATTTAATCAACTAATATTGGGAATCATCCCTTAGGTTTTCTTATGAGATTTTTCTTTGAAACAAAAAGGAGAAATGTCCTACCATGCCACCTAAGAACCTTTCAACTAAGAATCCATGAATAGAGGGTATCTACTATGTTAAAGTTTCACATTAATTGCACCTAACCATTAATAAGATCACCTAAAACCATCCTCAATAACTTGCATTGTGATGCAACAAGAATGAGTTGGACACCAGCTTATAACTTGTTAAAAATGACATGTGAATGAGAACATGGCCTACTAAGTGTAATTCCAATTTTTTTAATGAATGCATGAAATGGATATTAAAATAGCCCCTATGAATCCTAGTGACTTGGATGAACTTAAATGGAAGACATTTCTATCCACCCTCCATAGTTATTTCTAACTGTAGTTCATTTTCCTAAGTATTCATGTTGTTTTTTTGTTATCTTAGTACACATGTAATAAATCATGAACATTTTGGACATAATAATTTAATTCAATATGTACCTTTATCCTAATTGACAATACAAGATGTTTTAAAGATCTATATATTTATACCTAATCACACCAACATTAAGGAGATAAAATTTTATACCTACTCTCCTTGACATTTAACATAATGGTATCTTTTCCAAGAGCAATGAATACTCCCATTAGCTTCCCCATTTCATTAGATTTTAAACAACTTCCCATTAAAAAATAAATAAATAAATAAATAAATTGTTATATCATAGAGGTTTCTAATCCCATTTGTTCACTTATCCCACATAAGAGGTGTAGGGGGCGGTTGAATGTTATATACAAAAAAAATAAAATTAAATAACTAATGAATCCCATTGTTTGGAGATCCTTTTTTTTGCAAAAATGTATTATTGTGTAATAAATGCTCCTTTAAAATTTATTAAAAATATAACACTATGTACATGCATTTTATACAAAAAAATGGGTCACACAGGAAATCACCATAAGCAAAATTAGTAGCTAGATGCACTAAAGAGGATTATTGAAATATCTAATCTAAACCTTAAAGGTGTAACAATTCAAAATTCACATGGTTGAAGGATATTTTTCAAGGAGATAAAAACAAATATATGGTGTCCAATTGAACACAATAAAGATATCCATATTAAGCAGCAATATGGACCCCATATCTAGAGGCAAGTAACGATCACCATTGAGATGGTGATCTGTCCACTAAACGAGGAGGGGCCCAAAATGACGTGTAATAAATATGAGTATCAACTATCACCTTAAAAATTATTCTAATATCTCACTACTCACGACTAAGGCTAAGAAATACATTTTCCCATTTTCTAGGCTATTCTCCAGAGCATAACCTCCCATGATGCCTTTGAAAAAGTCTAGAAGGTGAAAATAACACCCATAGACCTGAGGATTTTCCTAGTTTAAATTTAGGACTAGTCTTGGCTATAAAACTAGTCTAGAAGACCCTCCCGGGACAATTAATAACATTATGTCTTGGACAATTGAAAATTAGAGATAAAGGTTTCATTAAAAATGTAGATGTGATCCAAAATGATTTCCAATAACTCCTCATCCTCCGAAATGACTAGAAAAGAGTCATCCACAAAATATCCATAAACCATTTAGCCAATCTTCAATCTAGGAAGGGGAATGCCCCTATTCAAACCCTAGAAAGGTAATATGGTGAAGAAGGTATCCATAGTTCCACAACCATCATAAACAGTGTCAAATCTAAGGGGTCATTCCTATTATATCAACCAAAAATACCAACTCCCTTGGACCTATATTAGGTAATAGACATGCATGTCAAAACATCCCTAAATTGATCTCAACTACATGCACAAAAAGTGGTAAAGTTCAACAACTAGAAACATGCCTAAGAAGAATAAGAACAATTGTTCCACTTAGTCATAAGACTTTTCAAAATCCATCTCTATGAAAGAGGCTTTTCCCCCAAGATAATTACACGTTCCATCCTTTCTTAAATAATGATGACATTGTTTAGAATAAATATTCCTCAAACAAAGTCCCTCTTCTCAAGTCAATTCATTTGAGGGAGTATATATTGAATCCTTATGGCTAAGGTGAGGGCCTTGGCTAAAATATTGTATGACACATTGAATAGGGTTATTTTCAACTAACATGTTATTAGTTCAAGGTCCTTTGCCTTGCGAATAAACTTAATATTTTTTGGTCATAATGATGGCCATGGGGGATTTCTTGTAAATAAATACCTAGTTAAATCTCATTAGTATAGGTCCAACACATCATCAAGTGGCTTTAAAAAATTCACATGGAAATTCACTTAGCCTTAGGGATTTGTTAGCATCCATCACCCCTAAGGATTTTATTAGCTTTGAGGGGATAAACTCTCTCAATTAAATATTTATTTTTGTGCTTAGGTTACTTTATGAGGGACAAGATCAATACATATATGGATTCCCATCTTTCATGCATCATGCATTTACATGCCTTCAAATAGGAATAAAGTTACGATTGTGAGAAATAAACTCCCACTCAATTTCCTTTGTTTTTGTTGCCCTACTAAAAGTGGCCTTGAGAGAATTAATATTCCTGAACATGATTCTTTAATAGCTATCATTTTGAAAAAATCTTTCATAGGGTAATTCCCAACATTGAGCCAATGTAGTTGGGACCAAATCAGATCTCCTCTGACCCACTAATTTCATCTACTTTTAGAAAATGGAAAACCTCAATAACATGCGCTCAAAGATCAATATGAGAGGGAGTGATTTAGAGAAGGTATGATGTCTCTTTGAATTCTTCCTTGGCTTCTTTGTGTCGGGATTATCAAGCAATCATAATTGGGTGAATGGATGAAGATGGGTTACACTTTTGGGCCAATATGGCGATGGAATTTCAAGTTTTTCCTCTTTTATCGAATTGAAGCCCTTAAAATTCATACAAGCACTGTGAATTTTGATTAAGAGTAAAAAGACAAATTGTGGATAATTATGTTGTTGTCCTAATGATATTTTTTGAAAAAATATTTAGTGTCGTATAATATATCAATTTTCCATTAAATGATATGCTTGTCCTTGCAAATTTTCACACATCTTAAGAGGTATGCGTGTGTTCACGTAGCATAACTTAGTCTAAAATGTGTAATATATATATACACGCAGAGAGCTAAGTTTTTCATATTAAAATTTTATTTTTTTATGCAAAATTATATTTTTTTTATTATTTTTCGAAGTTGGCAAAGTAATATTTCAATTGCATTTTGCAGACTCGCGTTCACGTAAAAGTTTTTTCAACTAATTAAATGAATTGAAAAACCAAGAGTACCCTTTTGAAGAGGACTCGTAAATGAAGATAATGGTATTTTTTGAAATTTTTTGTTGTGTATATTTTATGTAATTGATTTTTTATTCAACCTCTTTAAAATTGTTCAAAAAAAATTCAAGCATTATGTTTAAAAGAAATTAGATGAAAACTATCAAATGAATTCGAAAATGTCAAACTTATATGCCATTGCATAGACGATTGTTTCATGAATCCAACATGATCAACTCTGCCACCTAAGGATAAATTTTTCCTTAAGTTTGTTAGGGTACAAAATGGTGTTGCGGGAAATTTTGTAGAAGGGGTGCTGAAATTGTGGATTTTAGGATTTCAGAGGCTCGATCGAGCACTTTAAGCGCTCGATCAAGCATTTAAATTTCAAATTCAAATAGCTCGATCAAGGGTTTTGTAAACCCTCGATCAAGCCATATATGTGGTTAACAAGGACTCGATCAAGCGCTTATAATTTTTTTTTTTGAATGATCTAAAATTTGTGCTATTATCGAACCTTTATATAAAAAAAAATGATGATCAAAATTTAAGTTTTTTACACATTTAAAATTCCAAATTAATAATAATTTTTGTTAACCATGTCATGTAGACTTATTAAAATTTAAATAATTAAAAAAATTAAAATTATATATATTTTAATTATTAATTATTATAGATTAATTATGAAATTATAATTATATAAAATATTTAATAATTAATAATTTAATGGTTAAATTTAATTTATTAATTTTGGATTATTAATTATATTATTAACTCAATATAATATAATTTTTATATATAATTATCTAGTACACACATTAATAAATGTGGTTGATATATCACTTTAGGCATAAAAAAGTCTTTAACATAAAAAGAGTAATACAAGTTGACTCAATATATTAATTTATTTAACCTATTATTTTATAAATAACATAATAAAATATATAATATTTTTAAAATCTTGAAGTAATCATAACCTAAAGCTACCTTTAAAGAAATAAAGCCTAAATAGTTTCAATTGGAAGACATGAACACTAATAGTTTCTATGTATCTTTGATGGAGGTAACTGGAACATTAATAGTTTGGAAAATTTTACTAATATTTCCATGGAAAATTATCATTTTCCCTCCAGATGAATGTACATCACACATTTTTAATATGTATTATATAAAAAAATAAATTGTTGTGCGACATCAAAAAAATATATTTAAATATAATATTTTAATTGACAAAGTATTTTAAAAATTTTGAAATATAGAGGAGAGAGAGAGTGGGAGAGAAGTGTGTGTGAGAGAGGGGGACACAAAGATGGAGAGAGGGAGAGGAGGAGAGAGTCTTCAAGAAAGAGAGGGAGGTCAAGAGTGGAGTTGAAGGAAAATATTGGGAAGGAAGAATCTCAAGACATATAGAGAGAAAAAGGTGGAGAGAGAGAGAGAGGGAGTGACAAGGGAGAGATGGAGAGAGAGAGGGGGTGACAAGGGAGAGATGGAGAGAGAGTGTGTATGTTTAGGGGTGAGACAGAAAGACAAAGAAGGAGAGATGGAGAGAAGGGGGAGAGATAATGAGAGAGGGAGGGAGATAATCAATAAATTTATAGGAGGAATCTAGAGAGAGATAGATATAGAGAGAGAGTGAGTGAGTGAGTGAGTGACAAGGGGGAGAGATAGAGTAAGGTGGGAGAGAAAGGAAGAGAGAGAGGACTTGAGAGGGAGGGAGAGAGAGGGAGAGAGAGGGAGGTAAGAATAAAGACATATGGAGAGATAAAGGTGGAGCGAGAGAGAGGGAGTGGCAAGGGAGATGAAGAGAGAGAGAGAGGAGTGACAAGGGAGATGGAGAGAGAGGGCGAGAGGAGAATAGGAGGGAAGATAGATAGAAGGGGAGACAAAGGGAGATGGAGAGAGAGGGCGAGAGGAGAATAGGAGGGAAGATAGATAGAAGGGGAGACAAAGGGATAGAAGGGGAAGAGAGGGAGAGGGAGAGGGAGAGGGAGGCAGCTATAGATAGTTATGGAGAAACAATGTGTATGTTCACAGGGTGATGTAGAGAGATGAAGAAGGAGAAACAGAAGGAGGTAGAGATATAGATGGAAGGGAGAGAGAGGGAAGAAGAGAGAGATAGGGGGAGGGACATAGATATATATATAGATCTGAAGAGAGAGATCATGTGAGCCTGGGGGGTGAGATAGAGAGACAAAGAAGAAGAGATAGAGGGAGACATCGATATATAGATGGTTATGGACTTGTTCAGTTTATTGCTTTTGCATCATTTTTTCCCTATACTTTTATTGATTTCAAGCTATCATTCCATTATGGGTAATTCCCTGGGCTTTAGGCTTGAAAAAGTGGCTTAAATCCCTAGGTCACTGGCATAGAACTAAAAATTTTGGTCTCAGGTCGCTGGCACAGAACTGAAAATTTTGGTCTCAGGTTGCTGGCAAGCATGCCTGTGAGAGCGACTTTATGTTGTTGGTCGCTCACTTACCCATAGCATGAGAGAGACTATGGCCTAAGAGATCCAGAACAACAGTGGGACCTAGGGATAGGTTGTCTGAGTGATTGACTTGTCTCCTAAGGGTTTTGTTGATGATATTGGATGACTGTGTGTGATGTTCTATCGATTCCACTTCCTTAAGGTTACATAGGAGGTTAAATCTAATCATAGTAGTCTCTCGTCTCATGTTTACCCCAGTTGGCATGGTTACTTGGGTGGATGTGGGAGGACGGTGTTACAAACATGTATATAGGGATATTAATTAAAGGGTAGGGGAGGCAAGTTTTGTTTAGATTGCGAGTGAATTGGCCTACACCAATGACACAATTGCTTAGGTAATTAGCTTGAGAAATTATAATTCATATCATGGAAGTTCATAAGGTGATGGGTTAGTCAATGAAGGAGTTTAACAATGGTAGGATGTTAATTATATACATATGGATTTGAGGCTTGTTATGAGGAGATTAAGGTGATAAATAGAGTCTCATCCTCTCAAGCACACAAAACATAATTACCTATCAAATGAGAAAATTACCTAGTACCCACTTTTTTAAGGTAACAAAAAAACACCCAAATTTAAAAAGTGGTTATTCAACATACACCTTTTTTTCTGAGTATATTTTTGACACTTTAAATTTTCTTATATAATATTTTTTTTTTAAATGTTAGTGATTTTCGTGTTGATTTTGAAAAGTTTTGATGGTTGATAAACACATTTTTTTAAAGGACTCATTCTTGACACTTTAATTTTTTTATGTATCAAGTATGAATATTTTTTTTTAAATGTTAGTGATTTTCATACTGATTTTGAAAAGTGTTAATGCAACATCAACCTTTTTTGTTTAGAGGGCTTATTTTTTACACTCTAATTTTTTTAATGTATTAAGTATCGATAATTTTTTTTAATTTGATTTTGATGTCGGTAAAAAATCACAAAAATAAAATAGAAAACATGACAAAAAAATCAAATACAAAAAATTATATAATAAATAAATTAAATAACCATAAAAAAAAAAAATAAAAAAAAATATATATATATAAAAATAAATAAATAAATAAAAAATACAAGAATAAAAAAAAACGGAATAATAAATGATAATAAAGAGACACTAGGCAACGAAGTATTCGATGAATCGACTAGCCCTCTGGGGCAATTTTTTTAATTAAAAATTGTTTTAATTTTATTTTTTACTTATTGTTTTTTTCTTAATTTTTAATTTTAGTTTTTGTGCTGCACCGATTTTTATTTTTTAAATTTTTTTTTTCAAATTTAATTATTTATATTATTATTATATTATATTTTTTTTTTTTTTAATTATCATTTGTTTTTTTTTTTGTTTAAGATGGTTTTGATGTTTTATTTATTTAATTTATTTTCTTGATAATATCTTTTTATTTTTATATTATCTCATTTCTTTTCCATATTTTTTTTAATTATTTTTATGTTTTATTACTTGTTATTATTTAATTTTGTTTGTGTTTTTTATTGTTTTTTTTAATGTTTTGAAATTTTTGTTTTTTTTTTTTTGTATTTTGGTATTTTATTTATTTATTATTTTGGTTTTTTTATTTTTATTTTTTTCAGCATCCGTGTTGATGCTCGACTAGCAACTCGATCCATTATGTGTAATTTGATAGTTGATTTTATAATTTTCGTTATAATGAACAGAGTGTCCCACAATGTATCAGTTTCATAGTTGGTCTTTAAGTATTCATTACAATGAATCAAGTTAACCTATATTGCGTGTCAATTTGATGGTTGATTTTTAATTTTTGTTGCAATGTATCAAGTTGTTTTAGGTTAAGATTTTAAAATCGCTATACATTTAACATTTAAAAAATAAAGTACTCTTGAAATATATTGAAAATTTAATTTTTTTCCTATAGTTATAATCTTTGGTTTTAATTTCATGATTGAATAATTGTCAAGATTTTAATGCTTTCATAAGTCACGATATTTTATCTTTAATACTATGTTTGAAAACAATGATAAGTATTTTTTTCTTTAGCACCATGACTAAAAATTGTTGGAATTTTAAGGTTTTTCAAAGACGTGATATTTTACCTTTAATGTCATAATTGAAAACGTTGGAAATTTAAAGATTTTCGAAGTCATGATATTTTATCTTTAACTTCATTATTAAAAAAATGTTGAAAATTTACCCTAAAAAAAACATTTTCAATGAGTCTTTTGCACACAAAAAATTGGTTTTTCTTGCCATTTTTAAAAAATGTTGAAAATTTACTCCGAAAAAATGTTATTCCAGCATCAACACTTTTCATTTTCAACCTATTTTTTTATGTTTTTTTTGGGTTTTTTAGCTAGGGTTCTCATTTTGAAGTAATAGTTCTTGTTTCTTCCCTAACTTTGATATGAATAGAGTGTTTTAAGTAATTATCTAGGCACCTTATTCTACACTTTTATGTTTCTATTATTTTCTCTAGGTGCCTTTTTTCCAAGTATTGTCAAGTGGGCTCATGAGGATTTCAACTTGCCAAGGTTTGGGAGATATTTTCTCTACCTTGGGTTGTTGGTAGAGGCCTCAATCGACTACTCAAGCTCCAATAGTTTCATTATTTCCCTTTGGAGCCTAGTAGATAATCTAAATTGCCTATTATTATATTAGCATAGTAGAAATGACCAAAGGGAATAATCTTATAGCTAGGGAAAGAGGGAAAACAAGGCCTAAAGAAAGGCTAGATTCTATATCCTAAAATCCCATGCCCTTGAAGAGCCTAGACATGCTAGTTGGGTTGAAAAATAAGCCTTGGTGGTGGCCAATTTTGATTATTCTAGGTTCCTTGACTCATTATATGTAGAATTAGAGGAAAAGGAAGGAAATTTAATGAGGAAAGACAAAAATTAACTAATGAAGAAATTCAAGATGAGTTTGAAGATGGGTTTAGGACCTTGGATTTTCAAGAATGTGAGACACAAAGTATTTTAGAATTATTAAGACCCGCTTGTTGATCAAGGTCTTTATTGCCTAGGTTTTGAAAGAGAGAATTCTATAGCAGTAGGATATCCCATAAATTAACTCGTTAGATGGGAAATTTGTAACAATTTCTAATGTAGTGTTTGGGATTGAAATTGTGGTTTCTTAAGTTTGAGATGAAAACACCAACATTATGGCGCTAAAAGAGGACTCTTAGCTTTATGGAAGCATAGTCCTATCTTATTTGCATAGATGAGGATCCCTTATTGTGTAACTCAAGTGGAACCTATAAAAACTAAGGAACTAGACGCCAGCCAACGCATGAAATTTTCTTACCTCCTACTACATAATTTAAAGATTAAGTTATATTTTTTTGTTTTTTAAAAAGACAGTTGTTAAGTGTTAGTAAAGAAAATCATCTCCTTTTGTATACAAAACAATATACTAATAAATCCAAATGTCTTGATAATTATGCTCTTGTTAATGGGTGGAGATTTATATTATTTTTTATTATGTAAAATATAAATATATGATTGTGTTTTAAATTAAAAATAAATATTTTATTTACAATAAAATAGATTTACAATTTTAATATTATAAATTATTCACAATAAAATAGATTTACAATTTAAATATTATATATATTTAAATTATCTTTTTATATAAATAAAAATATATATAAATAATATAAATATTGTAATAGAAAGAGATTTTATAATTAACAATTACCCTCAAAAATGCAAGGTACATTGAAAGAATAAAATATTTGGGAAGATCATCTTTAAAAATTAAAAAATTCTTATTATAATAGAATAAATATTATATAAAAATCAAAATTAAACTTCATCTCGATTTTTTTTTAAATCATAAAAACCATTTATTGTATTTTCTTTAGAATTCACTTATATTTTGTAATCCAATCAAAGAGCCATGGCTCTAATTATTAGAATAGAAAGAAATTTTATAACTAGCAATTGCTCTCAAAAGTGCAAAAATACACCCAAAAAATAAAATATTTAAAAAGATCATCTTTAAAAATTAAAAACTCTTATTTATAATAGAATAAATATTATATAAAAAAATAAAATTAAACTTCATCCCAATTTTTTTAAAAAATGATGAAAACCATTTATTGTATTTTCTTTAGAATTCACTTATATTTTGGAATCCAATCAAAGAACCATCGCCCCAGTTAGCGCCCTCCCCGGCACCTTTAGCTCTTTGACCATGATTTAATACCAGTAGCTTCCTATAGATTTGCAAGAGATTCACTACCATCGATATGAAGACTACAATATCTATAATATAAAAAGAAAAAAAAATATTTAAAAAGATCATCTTTAAAAATTAAAAACTCTTATTTATAATAAAATTAATATTATATAAAAATTAAAATTAAACTTCATCCCAATTTTTTTTAAAAATGATGAAAACCATTTATTGTATTTTCTTTAGAATTCACTTATTTTGCCATCCAATCAAAGAACCATCGCCCCAATTAGCGCCCTCCCCGGCACCTTTAGCTCTTTGACCATGATTTAATACCAGTAGCTTCCTGTAGATTTGCAAGAGATTCACTGCCATCGATATGAAGACTACAATATCTATAATATAAAAAGGCAAAGAAATATACTAAAGCTTTTATTCTTCTTTCCATATGATATTTTAGGGTAAATACTTTTTATGCCAAGACATTGGTTTTTTTATTACTATCTATTTTATAAATTATCACAACTAAAATTTCAATATTTGTGTTAAGGTTTTTTTTTCCAGTAAGAAAAAAAGTTGTATTATATTCATAGATATTCAGAGTATACATCATATGGCAGATGACAAGAGATATCCCAAATAGGTCATGAATAGAGATTAAGAGAAAAAACTATAAGATCCCAAAAACAGATAAGACAGGGGGATGATATAGATCCATATCAGATCAGAATATGACAAATATTGTCTCTGTACATATCAATATAATATAACGATCTGTTGAATAATAGCATCTGAAATAGATGAGGATGATAGACATGATGAAACATAGAGGAAATAAGAATATAACAGGTTCATGCTGCGTACCATATATGAGGATCAAAAATATTGAAGAAGCAGGTTTATACAACGTACCAGATATGAGAAGAGAGTTACTTATGCTATGTACCAGGGAGGCGGAATTCCTGAATGTTGTGCCGAATTTCTCCAACAGTGATGGAAACCTGCCAAAATTCTTTTGGAGAGGAGAGACCTTCTTTGGACAGCACATCTACCTCCTTGTTGAATGACCTTCCAATGTGATGAATAGAATAATCCTTGTGAGCCTTCCATATAATGCGATTCTTTACAGCAACCCCAAGAGATTGATTTTCTGAATGAAATGAGCAGATCTCACGTGATCAATGATCACCTGAGAATCACCAAAAATGTGCAGACCATGGATATTTAGGAAGTCACAAAAACTCAGGAGACCAACCAAGGCCATAGCCTCCGCTTTGTTATTCGATCCCTTCCCACCATTCCATGAGATTTTGATACACTGATCCACATGAGGAATAATGTAAACCCCACAAGCACATATTCCATTCGAGGTTGCGCTGTCAAAAAAAGAGTGAAGAAAAACAAAAAGGTCCACATCGAGCACCCTGTTTGTTTCTTGACATTTTGTTGATTTTGAGAGGACCTGCTGGTGGGAAGGAGAGCTATGATGGAATCTAAAACATGAGCAAAAAATATCTTTCTATCTTGAAACAGTGCTTTATTTCTCCATTTCCAAATGGACCAGATAGTGATCAACGAAATAGGCCTCCAAACAGGTCTCATTTTGCTCCACCAATGAAAAGCCTCTCTTATTGATGAGAAAGAAATCCTATTCAGCCCAAATTGATGATCAGCCAAGGAAATCCTATTAAACATGTTTTATTTAAAATAATTTATTGATTATATTAATATTAATGTAAATTTATATAAATATTTATCATTTGAATGTAATTTATATTTATTAAATTTAAAACTAGGGTAAAAATTAACTTTGTGGATTCTTATATGAATAAAAGAAAGGATTAAAAGAAACCACAATCCTAAATAATTCGACAAAAAACATCATTAAAAAATTATATAAATGAAAGAGATAAGATTTGCTAAATTAGAAACTCAAATAGTTAATATTTGTGAAATAAGATATGAGAAATTAGAAATTCAAAGGGTTGCGCTGTCATCATTAGTTAAAAACTTAATTCCTATTTACGTAAACTTAATCTCATCCAATTTCGGTTCTGCAAAAGCATTGTGTATATATCATGTATTTTGGTTTTAATGTGACAAGTAACAAGGACGGCACATCGAAACAAAAATATTTCAAAATTGAATGATACATGATACCTTTGGAGTGTTCATTTGACCATATAGAATACACATCGTAGGTTAAAATCTTGTATTCGAAGTGAATTAATAGACGCTCAAACACATTATCTCGTCAGATATTCAAAACAAAATAAATAGAATTCCACTATCAATTTAACCTTAGTGTTAAGAGTGGGTATGCCAGCACAATGATAGCCAGGAGAGGCTCGAGAAGAGATTCGTCCTCCAAGGCACGCCTTTGCCACCATGGTATGTATGGAGAATGCACTCAATATGACTTTTGAAGGAGATATTGTCGCCGTGATGATCTTCCAAACTATAAAATCGCAAAGATTGTTTTGCCATGTCATTTCCCATGTGCGCGATGCTGAAGAGGTTTCTTGTGTGCACAATGTCGAAGAGGTTTCTTACAACTAGGCCTGGAATTTCAAATTCCTTTTACCTGTCAAATGAAAATTTGTTGACGTTTTTACATTTTTCATGTTCTTTATTTTACTTTCTACTCAAATGTGCGCAATGTTGAAGAGGTTTCTTGTGTGCACAATGTCGAAGAGGTTTCTTACAACTAGGCCTGGAATTTCAAATTCCTTTTACTTGTCAAATGAAAATTTGTTGACGTTTTTACATTTTTCATGCCTTTTATTTTACTTTCTACTCAAATTTATGAATGTCAACCTCTCTTAATCTACAAGCTTTTTTTCAACTACTTTTACATCTAAACTTTCATTAATCTCCTTTCAAAAATGGTGCTTTGTTTTTTTTCTATTTCGAGATATTATTCATCACCATAATATTGGATTTATATTTCACTCAAAAAGAGAGGATTATGATTTGGATTATGATTTCGTTGATGCTTAATAATTCGATCAAGGATGGAAAGCTAATCCCTATCCACCATGTAGAATTTAGTACACTTTCGTATTTTCTTTGGGAAACGATGGCCATCAGACTCCATCTTAAAATTCCATTTATGTGACACAAGAATATTCCCATCTTCTCCCATCTTAACAAATTCTTTGCCAAATTCTACATGCTAGATAGAAATTATTGGGAAATTGTGCATTTTGATAGTTCATAATTGAAAAGGTATAATATATGAGTAAAAAAATCTAAGAGATGGGTGCAAAATTTAAAGTGGAATGAATTAAAGTTCAACAACCGACACTCTATAAAATTGAGATAGTCAGAATAACAACCCCTCTTTTACAAAAAGAAATAAATATAACTTAGAAATAAAACACTCATTTATCTCATACTACATGAAAGCATTCACACCCTAATAAAGATTATAACTTACTCCTTTATAATATTGCTATGTACATTTCTCACATAACCAAATTCTATCAACACAATTTTTTTTATTATATCCAAAAGACAAAATGTTTCTATGCACAGCTACAATCACCATAGTTCATTGCTGGACGAATGAAGAACCAAATATGGGAATAACCTTTTTTACAATTTGCTACTCTCCCAATAAACTGTGCCCTGATTTGAAATTCTTAACTAGTTCCCATTTTAATAAAACATTATATTTTTATTAAAAATTATATTATTAATTAAAATAGATAAAATCAATCTCACTAAGTTAAAAGAAACAAAATAAATATTTGAAATTTTCTTTTATATTTCTTATAATTTTTTATTAAATTTTAAATAATTGATCATTTTAAAATGAATGAACTTTTTGTTTAAAACAAAATAAATATTTGAAATTTCTTTATAATTCTTATAATTTTTTATTAAAATTTAAATAATTCATCATTTAAAATGAATGAACTTTTTATTTATTTATTTTCCAAACTGTGATTAATCAATATCACAAATATTTTTTATTTAAATATATTGTTATCACTGCAATCTAATATTTAAACTATGAATATATAATATTTTTAGAGTCTATTTCAATGTATTCATTTCAAAGTTTTCCCATTAAGGATTCTAAACCTATTATTTCTCTAACAAGAGAAACAACTATTAGGTTACATGTTCTTATTGGAATCATTATGTTCATTGAAATTCTGACAAAATCAACCATGACCGTCTACAAGGCAAGCCATTGATTATATTTTCATTGCCATCCATTCCGTTCCTTGTTATACCTTTACTAGAGCATAAAACGATTTGAAAAGGTTGGCAGAATTTTCTTCGCCTGGAAAGTCGATGAAAAATTCCTTCCAAGTCAATATATATGGAATGATTTTACAATTTTTTTCTAGATTTGGAAAAAATAATTCCTTCCCAATCAGTTTATATTGAACGATTTTACAAATGTTTTCTAGATTTGGAAAAAATGTGGTTGAATGGAAAACAAAAATTGGTTTACTGAAACTGGATCCTCACTAAATTAGTTAACATGTGTATTCAGTGGTTGTTGTTATGTGAGAAAAGCTAATACAGTATTAAGAAAACCAATTATAATCCCCTCCTATGAAAGAGTTGGCATATTTTTCGTGGTTGGGAGTGTGTCAACTAGAAAAGCCAAATAATAAATGCAATCACTATTATGAACATGGCAATCCGTCAAAAGAATTCACAGCGCAGGTTTTTCTTACAATTAAGATACTCTCTCAGAAAGGCTACAACAAATCCAAAAACAAACATAAACTATTATTCATTTTACCCTATATAATATCAAGAAAACAAGGTAGAATCCACTTTTGTGATTGTAATTAAAGAAAGTTATTAATTTACATGGTTTACATTCCTTTGCTCAATACAAGTCCATCTAATTTCTGTATTGATTTCATGCTCAGAACAAACATAAACTATTATTTATTTTACCTTATATAATATCAAAAAACTTGGTAGAATCCACTTTTGTGAATGTAATTAAAGAAAGTTATTAATTTACATGGTTTACAGTCCTTTGCTCAATACAAGTCTCACTAATTTCTGTATTGATTTCATGCTCATAACAAACATAAACTATTATTCATTTTAATCTATATAATATCAAGAAAACCAGGTAGAATCCATTGTAATTAAAGAAAGTTCTTAATTTACATGGTTTACATTGCTTTGCTCAATACAAGTCTCTCTAATTTCTGTATTGACTTCATGCTCAGAACATGACATTATATTAAAAGATAAAACTATGCTAAATACAATCACTACAACCTAAAGAGTTGTGGATCACTTTGTGGCAAGCAACTATATTGCAGGGATCCTTTCAATTAGTTGACAAGAAAGTAATTAACAAAGTGGACCTTTTAACAAAACTCCACACTTAAAAAAATCACCCGCGGTTTTATAGACAAGCCCTGAGAAGCATTGGATGAGAGAAACCTATTCTCTCAAAACCACCCAAATGTTTTAAGTGGTGTTCCTATATATCCCTGCTATTCATAGAAAATGGGCATGATTTCGTTGAAGAGTTCACTAGGGTTAAGGGCAGGGACATAAATATTTCACTCAACACTACCTCAAAGTATTACATTGTCTCACAGTACTGAAGCATTTCTCGAGGTTCTAGGTTGTTGTAGAGATGTGATTGCATTGCTATGTTATATATTTCTGATCAGGGAGGATTATGGTGAGGTAATAAAATTTATACATTACTATAAAGTTGCTTCATGCAATAAGAAAACACTCGAATTAAATTCTACTCAAAAAATAATTTAGTGCTATTATCTGACCTGAAAAACTTATCGAATTATTTTTGACAGAGCTAGTTGAAGTGGCGAGTTGGGTTACTTGCTAATAAGTTAACTCTGTTGAGCATCCAGGCCTCCTCAAATTTCAACCTGAGATCTTCAGTCTGCCAAGGAGTACCAGAGCCATATTTCCAGAAAGAAACATCCAAAGCCAATCAAACGACAAGGATTACCGCAACAACTTGCAAGAACAAGGAGCCACTGCCCATGGCGGTAGTCCCTGCCAGGGGCTGCAGGCACATTGCAAGTTAGCTAACAACAAATGGATTGAGCAAGATTGAAAGGGCTATATGTATGCTTTTTCCGCCTATGTTGGAGGTGGGGTATGAACTTAAAGAAGGTTTATTTGAATGAATATGCTAGAAGCACTTCTTGCTGCATCAGTTGCATCAGCAACAACAATTCCTATGTCTGCCTTCTTTAGCGCAGGCGCATCATTAACATTATCGCCAATCATTCCACATATGTGCTTTCTAACATGCAATCGTTTAACAATTAGGACAAATTTTACATGGAGAAGAAAAAATATATAGGTATATCATATAACTTTCCTAGTATTAGAAATATATTACTTATAAATCCCCTGGTCCGGCTTGTGTCGTGCACAACTAAATTTGTCATGTTTCCTATCAAGTATGCCGTCAGACCCAGATTGAACAACATGAAGAAGATATCAAAGATCATTTATCTAGTATTTTGAGCGTGCGGGAAGTCTTAAGGGTTAGTTACGGGGAGAGTGAAGAGTTAGTTCCCGATAGTCAAGCAAGCATAGTCCGGTTCGAATAAGAGAGGGTTTGAGAGGAACGGTACGGATAAATTATGATGATAAGTTATTGAGTTATTGAAAAATAAATGTAATTTATAATGCAGTTTTGACAGAGATCTGAGATGGAGAACTGGCGTGGAAATCATCCCAGTCCATTGCAACAGTAGCAATGATTTCCAGGTTACATTCTCTGCGCTTGAAGAAGCATATCATGAAGCCAAGCAGAAGAATATTAGGGTAAAAGGAATACTGGTAACCAATCCTTCGAATCCATTGGGTACCACAATGGAAAGAAAAACATTGAAGAACCTCTTGTCCTTTGCATCAGAGAAGAACATTCACCTGATATGCGATGAAATATATTCAGGATCAGTCTTTCTACCTCCCGATTTCGTAAGTATTGCAGAGGTTTTACAGGCCAGTGGAAGGCCAAATGACTCAGACCGCGTCCATATTTTTTTCAAACCAAATATTTCCTATTTATTTCCTTTTAAAAACTTTAATCTTACATTTATAATTTGAAATAAATACATTTCTCTTAATTATTAGATATAGTTAATATTGAGATTTATTAATCTGGCCCAGGCATGAGAGCCAAGTGCCTATGTGGGCCCTCGCATGAAAGCCAAGTGCCTGACCTGTCCGTCCTTCTGCGAACATGTTTATATCGGACCTGCTAAGTGTTTCAGATTGCTCATCCTACCTGCTGCATAGAGCAAGCTTGGTTCCCGCCTCCATTCGTTTGAAAGACGCCTGCAGAATCTATCGAGCGAGCGAAGGCTTTCCTTACATCCCTAAGGCTGACGCTCCAGTCCTTCCTCTTTCACCCTCCACTTCACACCTTCAGTGCCTTATGTAAGTCGGGTCGGTGGGCACCATCACTATACCCTGCTATCTAAGATGTGGAAGGACATGAGGCTCACAGTTCTCCGTTTATAATCCCGCCCACTACACTACGGGCTCCAGAAGGCAGGTTCCTAGAAGTGGTAAGTGGATTCTTGTTTGAAGCCAAGATGTGGGTATGAGAGATTGATTCATCAGGCCCGAGACCGGAGCAAAAGAAGGAGCTTCTGTTAGGGAATCATAACGTAAGTAAGTAAATGAATGCATGTAGGCATTACCTGTCCTTACCTTAATGTCCTGTTTTGGTCCTACACTGTTGTCGATGGCATAAGCATGTGATCCAGTTCTTACAAACAGAGAACATAAGGAAAAGAAATTTGGAAAGCAGGTACAAGCATACCAAGCTTTTTTCCCTTTTCTGCTGGCCTGCCTTCCTCGTTTCCCCTTTCTGTTGGCCTGCCTTAATTCGGCTCAGTTCCGATTCAGGTTTATCCCTAATTTGAGGCCTGGTATTTTTCTCATATTAACAATATTTTATCTAAATCTATAGTTCCAAATTGCAAATTTGTATTATACTCTGTTCTCATCCTCTGTCTGACTAGCTGTGCAATCAAACTGCCCAATTTGGTCTTTGAAATGAGATTCAAAACATCTGAAACAAAATGAAAAGCTATAAGACCTTCAAGAGAGAGAAGAGTGAAATTGTGTATGTGAATGCTATTTCTGAAATTTGCAATATGTGAAACAATGGAGGACTATGTCACCATTGCGTATAATGCTAGGGTATTGTAGAAACGATCTTTCTATTGTATTCCTATCGCTTCATCTTTTTGAAAGCATTAGCACTCCATTCGAACATTAAGCTCCCCAAACGCTTCAACATTGGCCTTTTAGCCGCACCATTTTTATTATATCACCATTAACCTCAACTTTCTCTCCCTGCACACAAATACCAAGCAAATTGAAAATACAGGTATAGGCTTGTGATTTAATAATGCTGCAATTGCCGTTGAAAACGAATCCCAAAGTTTCATCTTCACCTTTTGTGCAGAAGATCTGCATGCTACTTTATTTTTTACATGCGGACTTGTTTTTGACTTCTTTTCCAATTTTCTGCAATTAATAAAAACCAAAAAAGATAAGAGAAAATAGAATTTTCAATCATGTTACTGTGAAATCAAAGTGATGAACATGAGGTTTTCTTTTACAGATCAACGAATTTTTTAGGGAAACTAGGGATTACCGGTATTTCCAGCTGAAAGCTACTCTGGGAAAATCGCGAGACCCTCGAGGGCACGAATGCTTACTAGTAGTCAGCCTGCGTAATGCTCGCAACATTAATATCCATTCTTCATTCTCCTAAAGGTTCCACAATTTTTTTTGCATTTTGAATATTATTTTGAAATGCCTGCAGAAAAGTTGAAACGTTAAATTGAGATGTAAATATTTAAGTTGTCATTATAAATTATAATAAGTGATTTAAATTCAAATGAATAATTTATACCAAAAGTAACTTAGACACAATTAGTTGCAGTACCGATACGTTTCTTATCTGGAAATGCACCTATATGTTATCACCACTCTTTGGTGGATAGGCTGGTGCATTTCCAGACTGGAAATAGGAATAGGTGCTGCAACTAGTTGTCTAAATTATTCTATGTTTGAATCACACAATAGAATTTAAATGAGTTATTAGAATTTATCATGGTAACTTACGTATGAAATACTTCCCAGTCTAATTTTCCAGATGTTTCAAAATTTTAAATTTGCAAAAAGAACTTGTGTGGAACGTCAAATTCCTGGTCTGTCACTGTTTCTATTTGGATTATGCACAAACTATAAATTGATTACTGCATAACATAAGAGTACCTCTCAAGGAGAAGGATAAATTTTGATTTCCTTTGACGAGCATGTCCACGAGATTGAATAAAGCTCCGTACTGTCTTTGGCAAGTCAAAACGAATGACATAGCTACACCTTTGGACATCAATGCCCTCTTCGACAACATCAGTGGCAACCAAGATTTTTACATGTAAAACACATATTGTCAGTCAGTCACGTACCTAAATTCTTTTCTTTTGAAACTATATTAATTTATGTAAGTATTTTTGAAATTTTGTAAATTTATTTTAATTTTAGATTTATTAGCATAAAAAGATTGACACAGTAGAGAACCAACAATAAGAAGGGATATTTAATACCTTTAACAGGAAGATGGAAATGCCGGACAGGCGGACCTTCAATTGCTTCTGAAGCCATTCTTGTCAAAAAAAAACTCACCTTTGTGCAGGTTGTGCAGGATAGTCAAGTTAGAGATAATCTATGGAATCTAAATATAGAAGACAGCACGAGTCCATAAGAATTTGAGCTTCTGTTAAAGAGGTTGTTCGTCTGTAATGGAAGGGTAGTATTGTGAGACAGTATTGAGTCCAGCATGAGACAGGTGATTACATGCAGCTTGCCACAAAGCTATGCACGAGACAAGTGGCATATCAACCGTACTTTCGATAACATCATATTGCCCCAATATTTGTTTCATCAAAATATGCATTTGTTAAATTTCAAACAGATTATCCTAAGTTTCATCAAAATCATGCAGTCTCCCCGGCAATAAGAGGTGCAAGTTGAAAGTTTGGATAAAAGTTTGTTTGCAATAAGAGGTGCAAGTTGAAAGTTTGGATAAAAGTTTGTTTGCAAGCATATGAGCAGGAAATTTTATTTCAAACATTGGTTTAAACTTGACATGTACCGAAAATTTTATTTGGTCAAAGTTAATTAATCGTTGGTCAACGATCTATCGATCGCTATTAGTCCCAGGCAGGGACTAATAAGGCTTGGGGTAATGGTCAAGGCAAAGAAGAAAGTGTATTAGCTCGATGATGACACATGAACATGCCCATTGTCTATTTCTTCCTTGCTTGTAATTGTACTTCCTACATTCTAATGGATGGATCATGGAACAAAGCCACCATTCCATTTTCTTGGGAAATCAGGTAGATAGCTTCAAATTCATGGAGGTTGTTGATAGATGGTTTCCATTAATTTAGCTGTCAATGGCTTGGACTTGAACATTTTCGTGAAAATGATAGTGAGCATGGCCTGGACAGTGAACACTTACGTGAAAACAACAGTGAAATTACAAATAACCTTTTGTTTTTTTGTTTCTCTACCTTCATTAAATACAATTCATCACACTACATGCTCGCAGATGTAATAGATATGAAGTAAACTGTCCAAAAAAACAAAACTCTGGAATCTCTCCATATTAATTTGGTTCATAATAAATCAATTATGATTAAATTTATAACATTATTGATTAAAAATATCAAACCATGTAAAAAAGACTTAGAAATGACTTATGAGATCTCAAATTATTAAAACTAAATTCTTACTATATATTTTAATTTGTTTATATATGATAATTTAAATGTAAACAAAAATAAATAAAACTATATAAAAAATTATTGGAAAGATCAATTTATTTTTATTTTTATTTTTAATTTAAAGGTAAACAAAAACAAAACTTAGTGAAAGGATGTCATTTTAATATGAAAATATAAAAAGGATAAAGTACAAGTAAACTAAATTTCATAATAAAATCTCTCTTCCCATTATTGAGACATAAAAATATGAGAATCATAAAAGTATATTTCAATGGAACAAGAATCTACTTGATATTTGGTTAAAGCAAGGTTTCCAAACTCAACTAATTTTTTAAATTGGAATATAATAAATCAAAAAGATAAAAAAAGAAATCTTTAGCCTTCATTGTATCAATGTTGGTAATCTTTCAATAAAATTACCATTTGCAAATCAATTTTATGTGATAGATCTTATAAAATAATCACAAACAAATTCTTATAACAATATGAGCAATATCATTCTTGCAAGTGGATAAAAAAATTTATAATTATCTAAAAAATAGCTAGAATATGTCTTTATAGGATCTTAAACTTTTAAAACTAAATTATTTATAAAATTATTAATTAAAGATGTCAAAATATGTTAAAGGTACTTGGAAATGACTTTATGAAATCTAAAAAAAGTAAACATGTAACACGCAAGGTTACATGAAAGAATATATGTGGTCATTAAGTTTGTTTTTGTCTTGATGCATTAATTTCTTTTACCTTATGATAATGACTAACGCTGGAAAGGCCACATTACAATTGGTTACCTAATTAATGAGTAATTAGGAGTTCACACATGTTAATACAAAGTAAACTATTTGCAATAGTTAAAAGACACAGTTGCCAAGAAACAATTATCCCTCTATCGTGGAAAGGGAAATATAGAGGGGAAGAAGAGCAAAAAGAAATCCCAAAGCTGGGTGGAATAAACTAGTGGGAAAATCACTCAAATACACTCAAAAATAGAGTACACGACTTGAGGGTGGACAATGAGTCCTGAGGCCCTATAGCTGGGGCCCAAGGTACCGATGGTAGCTGGATATAATCCAGTTGTGAAGGAGAGAAAGTGCTTGCCTCTAAGGTACCGACAATAGCTGGATATAATCTAGTTGTGAAGGAGAGAAAGTGCTTGGGGGAGAGTCTGGACGTGATTGCCAGGGTCGTGCTCGGGGAGAGTCTAGACGTGATTGCCATGCTCATGCTCGGGGTAGAGACTCTAGACGTGATTGCCAGGGTATTGCTCGGGGGAGAGTCTGGACGTGATTGCTAGAGTCGTGCTCGGGGGAGAGTCTGGCTGTGATTGCCAGGGGAGAGTCTGGACGTGATTGCCAACTGGGGGGAGAGTTGCCAGCTCGAGGGAGATTCTGGACGTGATTGTCAGGGGGGAGAGTATGGACATGATTGTCAGGCAGGCTTGTGTCTAGGAGGAGAGACTTTCCACACAACTTTGAAATTTTATACTCATAAGTTAATCAGATAAATGGGAGGAGAGACTTTCCACACAACTTTGGAATTTTATGCTCATAAGTTAATCAGATAAATAATATAGATTATATTTAAGAAATGATGAAGATGGATTATAGAAAAACGCTTGCTTACAGTAATAGAGTAGTTCAATATATGAAGTATGTTGCGGTATTTTTCCAGATGCATGAATCGTCGGTAGATCCCCGTGCAATATTGTTGTATATCTAACCCAAGAATATTATGATAATAGAAATAAACCCAAGAAAGAACAAGATAGATCTGAATATAGAAATGAATCTTTATTATCAAACCCTTATGGTAGGGCAACGCCATACATTCACTCCTTAAGGAAGGAGAATACTCCACAAGCCATATGCTTGTTCATACAAGAATACTTCTCTTCATATCCCTCCATGTGGAGTCTCTAGCCTCTATATAGGCCTCATACATACAATACCATGCATCATTACCATGGTTTACTCATACCATCAACTAATACCATGGGCCCATTACATTATTATTAACTACTTGTGGTCCCTTACATGACATGGGTTAACCACCTTATTTATTACTATGGCCCATCCCATTATTACATTATTACCTTGGGTACCTCCCTCGGTACCCCATATTACCCCCCCAGGTATATAACAACTATGACGCTGACTTCGGGTCAGTTGAGACTGGTATGGGACCAGTGGTACATACTTTGAGATTGACCTCGGGTCAGTGCAGGACTGATCTGGGACCAGTGGGAGTGGTACATACTATGAAGCTGACTTTGGGTTGGTTGAGACTAGTCTGGAACCAGTGGTACACTCTTTAAGACTGTGATACTAGTCTGGGACCAGTGGTAGGAGTGGTGCATACTATGATGCAGACTTCGGGTCGGTTGAGACTAGTCTGGGACCAGTGGTACGCACTCTGAGACTGACTTTGAATCAGTGGAAGATGATACTAGTCTGGGACCATTAGTAGGAGTTGTACTCACTATGATGTTGACTTTGGGTTGGTTGAGACTGGTATGGGACCAGTGGTACATAGTCTGAGACTGACTTTGAGTCAGTATGATACATCCTCGATCATTTCTTCTTCTTCATAATTCGGACAAAAGCAGAGCAGAACAGAACAAAGAAGAGCACAGCAGAACAGAGCAGAGCAGAGTAGTACAGATTAGTACAGCGCAGAACAAGACAAAGTAGTACAGGCAGAATAGAGAAAAGCAGGGCAAGGGTTAGGTTGTACAAGGCAGTGCATTTGATGGATGAATAGTAGTGACTGACAGATAGATTGCAAATGGAGTTCTCCCTAGTTGAGAGGGAGTATTAAAATTGGAAACTAGGGCCAAACTCCATGAGGGTCATCTTATTCATGGCTGATAATATTTTTATTAGATTCCTCTCATCGAGAGGTGTAGGATTGGTCTGAAGATCATCTGATTCCGATAAGTATTTATGGAGATATGAATTTATTTTAATTATGGAATTATTATCAAGCCGACCTACAACTCATGTAGGCTCAGAAGCCCAACAGTCGCATCTATTCAAACATCAATAATTGTGTATAAATATAGGAGGAATTTTCCTCATTTGCATTCACTCATCTCATCACATCTCTCTCTCTCTCTCCTGTGCAGAAAAGAGGCTCTTCTCTACTACGCAAAAAAGAGACTCCCTCTCACACATGTGGAAGGAAGCTGTTGAACCTGAAGCTACAACTGCAGATCCAAAGTTTGACCAGTGTTGACCATCAGATCTCCTCCTCTGAACTACACTGTAGGTCCATCTGGACCTCCTTTAAAGGTCGCATGTTTTGGTGGTGGAATTAAGCCGATCCGACGGTCGGTTTGCGAGATATCGACTACCATAGTTTTGATGATGAAGCCGCTAATGCTGATGCTACTTATCTAGGGTTTGCTACTATTGATATAAATCAGATTTATTGTATTATTTCTCTCTACTGAATTATTGAAGATAAAAGAAGATTTGATCAAAGGGTTTCCCCACACATTGTGGGGTTTTTCCCTGGCTAGCCGCCACATCTTGTGTCTCTTGTCTTGGCTTGTTTTCTGTTAATCGTTTAATGTTCTATCTGCACTTTACTTGTGCATATGTGATTTCTAATTAATGAATAATAATAAGAAAGAAAAGTAAATTGCTCTGAGCATAAAGCATACCATAACTTAACAGATGATGAATGTTGCAATGAGGTGCAACACAATGGTGAGGTGCAGCAGTATGATCTATTGCAACATTATGATATATTACAGCAATATGATATATTGTAGCGGCATGATGTATTGCAACAACAACAGCATGTTCATGGTGCTTAGTGTAGCAAGAACACAAAGCAGTAATGGCATAGCAAGCACATGGGTGACAGCATGATGCAGTTGTGGCACAAGGTACAATAGTGCTAAACACTACTATAGTAGTGCAGCATAAGGTGCAGCAGTATGATGTGCACAGCATGCTCATAAGGTCTAGCATGGTGCAGCACGATGAGGTGCAACATGATGACGAGATGCAGCGCAATGATATTTGAAGGAGTCACCTTGGAGAATCAGTTGAAGTAGAATGTCTTCAATTGATCTCATGTATCATCTTCTTAGAGATGATCTATGCTCTTATCTAGATAAGTCAAAGTGTTGACTTCTGTTGTAAATGTACTATCTCTCTCTCTGTTGAACTATTGAAGAACATATAATAAGAATTGATCAAGGGTTTCCCCACATTGGGGTTTGTCCCTGGCTAGCACCACATCTTGTGTCATCTTGTCTTGGCTTGTCTTCTGAGATTTATGTTTATGTTCTATCTGCAGTTTACTTTAATGCTGATGTGATTGCTAATATGGAAAAGATATTGAGATAACTATGAAAATTGAAATAAATTTCTCTAAGCATAGAACATACCTAAAATTAACAGAGTGTAACGCACATTCCAGCAATCTGAAAATAAAGGCCTGGGTATTTTTCAGAGCCTATCAACTCTGCATCCTTTCTAGAACCTTCCTACCATTAATTTATTTGTTGAACCTGCTTTCTTGGGCGCTCGCCTGGCAGATCGTTTCGTTACTCTGCACACTATTCTACTCAATGATTCTCTGCTATAGCATTGTGGAGGCAGCATCCAATCACAAAATAAAATCTTGAATATTTGAGTTTCCTGTAGTGATCATAATCTGAAGGTTGTTTGGGTTTCGTAAAAGGGAATACATGGCGACCTTTCGGTGCAGCGTGGCAGTATAAAAGAGGACATAGGGGGAGCTTCTTCCTGTTGTCGATGAGAGGTGGTGGAGATTGTCTAGTATCTTGGTTTGGATAATCTCCTTCCAAGTTCAATATAAAAATTGATGCTCTGCAATCTATACTACACAAAAAAGTGACAAGTATATGGTCAATTTAAATGAGACAAGAAAAATGCATATTGGCAAAGATACTAAATTAATAACGTATAGTGTTGCAAGGAATATTGAAGGCCTGCATACAAGCAAACTTATTTAGCATTGGTATTTGTCCCTCTACATTGAGGTGTGCAATGCAATCAATATTCATGCTCTCTGCATTGAAACGACATGAGTCTGGAGTCTGCATTAATTAAGTCATGGTATGTGCATTGATCCATATGTGTTGAATCACAGTGAGTGGGTTGAGCAGTAGGGTCATTTTGGTCGGATGCGAGCCCAAGTCCAGTGCCTCCATTCTGCATTGAATTTTAGAATACCGTGAATGCAAATTATTGGCATCATATTGCTGACATGCTATTCCATTGATGTGTTGATTTAAAAGAAAGGAATATTGTGCATTCGGTTGAACGTTAGACAATCTTTGCGTTAAAATTGGTTGAACACTGGTTTGACTTGCCAGATGAACATTGGTCCGGGTGAAATATGAATGTTGATGGACTAAATGATGCGTTGACTAATTTGAGGTATGTTGACATTGTTGTATTATGTGATTAAACAAGTTTGGAGAGCCAAAAACCATCATTGTGGTGTTTTCAAACTTGTTGTGTGCTCCCTTTTTGAACACTGCACATTGTGTTGAGCTCCAAATAGTTAAAGGCGTATGATGTATATTGGAAACTGTGTACGAAAATTTGGTATGGTATCTATTGGTATCTAGTGGGGTCGTTCTATTGTTTTGTTATGTGTGTATTACTTATATCAGTCTCTTGGGTTATATGGGGTGAGATATATTCATATATGCACATGCTACCTTTCTCCATTCTATGAGTTGGGCATTGCAATATGTTGAACGCTAGTACATGATTGAATGTTTCTAGTCAACCTTTTCCAAAGTAATAGTTGAATATGCCTCTTGAATTTTGTGCGTTTCGTGTGGGTCTCTTTATATTCCAGCACACATAGTCCCTTCATATTCCAGCATGTGTGCCTTCAACATCTAATCTCCTCATATTAAGGCTTATACCATCCCTAATTCACTTCTCAAACAACCTATCCCAGCCATGGATTGTCTTCCCTTCAACGTTACCTCAAGATGCTAGTACCCAAGCTAGTTTGTACCCAATTCTAGATCATCTAGCCTTCTCCAAAAGGTTGGGACATAAATTCTCTTGGTCTATACATTTCCTCGGAGTTGTCAAGCACATATAGAATGTGAACAACATATATGAAAGATAAGCATTGAATGCATATTTTATTGACATGATATACATTTATAGTACATTGGTGTGACCCTTGGATTCAAGAAACCAAGTGGTCTCTTGGACTCCGGTAGTTGTTCATATTCCACACCAATCCATAGAGGATTAGGTGTCCAACATTCCCTCCCTTAATCCGAAGGGGTATGTATGAGTCCAAGAAGAAAGTTGTAATACAAAATGTGCAAAATTATGGATGACAACACTAAGTTGAATGTGCTCTCTAAAATGTTGGTGTGACGGGGATGTTTTAAGGATGACCACCAACACTAGAATGCTTAGTGCAGTTCCCAGAACTCTTCCAAGTCTAGAAAGAATATGAAATATTCTACTAAAGGAAGTGTCCCTAATGCTTTGGAGAGGGATACCTTCAACCTGAAAAAGGGAGGTCTACAACCTGCAATGGTTTAAGGATGACCACCAACTCTGAAATGCTTAATTCAATTCCTGGGACTCTTCCAAAACTGGCAAGAAGTTGAAGTCTTCTGCTAGAGGAAGTGTCCCCAATTATTTGAAGGGAGGTCTCAACTCCATATAAATGGTTTAAGGTTGATCACCAACCAAAGGTATACTCAGGGGTATCTTTGTCTCTACCTACAACTCTGAATCTGGTATGGCAAGTTGTGGCTCATGCTCACTTGATGTGGCTTTGAAGCTTGTAGATGACCATCACTTCTATCCCTGTCAGATAAAAGGTGAGATTATGGAGAAAACTCAACTACAAGACCTTTTAATATTCTAGAATAAATTCTAACATATAACTGAAATATCTTCTTGGTTGTTGAAGCCCGTTGCCAAGATGATACATCCAAAATTAATCTTTGTTCTTGCAGGAAGCTTGTTTTATAAGCATTTGTGTGAAGAATGGGTACACTGACCACAATTCTTGCACGGATGAATATCAAAACAATAATATTTCAGATGGCCAACTCTGTCACAATGTTGGCATTTAACAATTTGTTGTGGTAGTTGTGGAAGAGGACCATAATCTGAAACAACTGAAGGTGAATTGTCATGAAGAAATATGGCACTCTGAAATTGGATGGGCTTTGAGTAATCTGGAATTTGAAAGGAAACCTCCTTATCATATCCAAGACTTGTTTTGTGCTTTTTATGGACAAGCTCTTCCCAAGGTATGATGACCGACATGGGAAGTGCACATTGAATTTCTGGATCTACATGTAAATATGTTGCTTCATTGGGCACTGAATCTGAAGCAACTGTAACAATATTGACTTGTTGTTTATGGGAGTTTGTTTCTATATTCTGAACAGAACCAGGTTCATAATGATGACACCACCATTGTAAATATTCTCTCTAAAGCTGTGACTCAAGCTCCAAAAAATCTATTTTTTACTGTGTATTCTGCAATTAGGTTTTAATATCACAAAGAGTGTTCTTGTTGATTTTCATTGTATCATGATTAGTGGACTGTATTAGAGTTTTCAAGAACTCTAATACCTTAGTAATTTTGGTCATTTTATTAAAAAATCAAGCTTATGAAATGAGGGGTGTTAGCTTCTCAATGGTGAATATATTGAACATAATTTATTACATGTGATAATGTTAATGTTGATAAAGGAAATGTTGGCCGACAAACTAGTTCAAACTAGTAGAAGATAACTTTCTTTTGATTCTTGCAAAGCTGCCTTTTAACACTGAAGCACACATTCCTCTTATGAAAACCTTCACATCTCTTCTTAAAAAGTAGTGGCTAGCAGATCAACTATATTGGTATATGGAAGCTCTATAAACAACGCAACTTTATAAACGATAGTGTAAATGGCAGCTCTATAAACAATGTGGCTTTATAAACGATAGCAACAATATAAACAACACACAGAGAATGAAGTAACACACATATAAAATTCAACCTGTGTATACCACACATTCTCACATACTAAGCTCGATTCGAGGGTAATATTGTCCTGACTCCCACTCCTTTCTCTTTTTCTTGTCTGGGTCTCGGCCTCTCATGTAAGCAAATGATTTCGAGCATTTCTTGGCTCTAAATCAATAGTTTTTACCTTGAAGAAATCTGAGATACCTATGAATAATCCAACCTCGACATATCACAACACCAACATATTCAAATAGGGTCAGCCTATTATCTGGATGAGACATGATGCCCACACAACCTCTTTGCAACAACGCACCACATAAAAAAGAATTTATATAAAAAATGGCTATGGACATGGATCTACCGCTTCCACTTCTCCTCCACTCTCCATGAATTTTGTAGTTTTGGAGAAGATTTTTTCCCAAATACTTACAGCGCATTAACGAGTCTTTGGACAGACTTCCCTTTCGACTTAGTGACAAAACCTGCACACAAAACTTTAGCTTTCATCAGCTTACTATTGTGGGGACAAAACCTTTATCGGTGAGGGTGAGAACCCATATTCAGAAGTCGTTTTATCTAGCTACCCATCTCCACAAAATCGCAGCTTTACCAACACAAAAAAAAAGACTACATTTGAGATCAGGGGTTATAGCTTGTGCACAAGATCTTAATGTCGCTCTTGTTGTGGCTCACCACACGGCTTCTCAGATTCTTGAATAGAGAGCTGGGAGGAAATCATTAGGTGCAATTTGGAGTAAGATTAGACGCAATTGGAAAACGCATTTACTAGAGCAACTCATTTGAGGCAGCCGCTCAAATGTCGTCTTGCAATATAATGCTTTGAATACAATGAAAATTACTCATTACGTTATAGAAAATTGGTCGGATAGTGCCCTATGACGACCATGTTGTGAAACTTTTTGATGGGGAATGGAGAAACTTTGCCCTCGTTACTGGACATGAGCTATACATATGTACAAGTCCCTTTCACATAACAGTTTTAGCAGTTGACAAAAGGCTATATCTTGGTGAATGGCGAGATGGTGGTGATCATACCACTAGAATTATTGTGTTAGACGTTGACGAAGGCCGAGAACAGAGGCTAGAGCAGAAGTCCGCAGGTGAGGCTGGGGGATTAATGTAGAAGGCAGCCTATGGCAAGTCGTGGGGAGACTACATAGAGGGGCCTTCTAAACATTCAAATGTTGACCAGTAGTGTAATGGGTGTTTTTTTAGTTAATGGCGGGCTTATGGTTCAAATCGTTAGATAATGCAGGTGAACGTTTCCAGCGAAAAGGTACATGGAGGAGAGGTCGCTCAATAAATTAATGGAGCGTTACAAATAGTGGGTAGTGTTGAAGTTTCTAATTCTAATTGTTAGAAACCCTCCATGCACTTTATTGATTTATTTCTACCTACTTGTTATGTTAATTAACAAGTTATTTACCATGTAAATACTAAAAATAAATACAATTGCATGCCCAACACATTACAGATCATCAACTGAAGGAAACAGAAACAAGCTCACAAATGACACCATTATTTTTGGACTAATGTCCCCGAAAAAACCCAATGTGGGAAAACCCATGCAGCTATCTGAGGGTTTTATTATTAAACAGTTCTTTTCTAAGTACACTGGGTGCCAAACTCGCTAACCCGATAGAGATAAAAAAAAATCTAGCAGCAATACCTCTCTTCGAAAACAAGTATTCAAAAAGACTGCTCCATGAAATCCCTCTCCAGCACAATCTGAAGCTCAGTGTTAGCCCTGCTAGCCTCTTCGTCAGCCTACTGAGGCTTTATGCAGCCTCTCTAGCTCTTTATGTCACTCCTACAGCCTCTGTGTGGATGATGTGGTCCCTTCTGGCTCTGCGCAATCTCTGTTGCCTCTGCATGACTCCCTATGGCTCTGCGTCTACCTATCTCTGCTTTTGTGTTGGTCTCTCGGCACTGTCCCTACCTCTCTGCCTCATACTCATTTCCCCTCGCTACAACTGATCACTAATTCTATCTCTCTTAGCAAACCCCACTCTAAAGAATAGAGTGACTGATCACTGGTGTGTTCTCCAAGTGACCCTCAAGCCTCCTCTTATACTTCTCTTGTTGACAAATCAACGGCCGAGATTAAGTCCCTAATCAACGGATAAGATTAGGTCTGGCTTGATCCATGTCTTTTGGACCATTCTAACACATTTTTATATTAATTCACATTAATATTTTAATTTCCCAAAGTTTAGACTTAGGGACTCCATTAAAAATATTAATTATTTTAATATCTCCCAAACTATTTAGAATCTGCCCAAACCCTTTCTGGGTATCGGAGATCTCATGTGCCCTAACTTCTCCACCAAATTTCGTGGCTAAAGCACATCCGATGCTACCCCAAATCAACACTCCCTCTTAGCAAGGACTGTGCTCTAGCAATATTCCTCACTCTGTATTACCCTAATCATCTGGCATCGGTCCTTGTGCTGATGCTAGGCTTGCTGCCCACCATCCTCTGCACTACGGCATCCTATATTGTTTCCCATAGATTTGCCACTACCATTGTTGCATCTATACGACAGCTCCCTCTACATCTATATTGTTGCCCATGGCCTTTCCACTGCCACTATTGCGTCTGCACTGCATCTCCTCTCATCATGTTGCATCGTGCTTCCCATAGCACTACCATTGCTAACTGTTGCACAGCAACTCAGTTACCGAGAAGTAAGTAACTGATCTCCCAACTCTAAGCTCTCTGTCAAGCTAGAGTACTCCTGATGTTGAAGCTCTCTCTGCCACTGACAAGTGCTCCCTCTCTGACCTATTCATTGCTGCAACAACTCCCTGCATCTCGCACCGTTGCACACCTCTTTGTGCCATCCTGCACTGATGCAACACTTCTGTGCCTCTCGCACTGTTGCAACCTGCTAGCCTCATGCTGTCTTGGGAATTTTGCACTTTAGCTCTATCTGTCGCTTCAACCACATCTGTCTCTACCCACATCCGCCAGTCCTACTACTCCTCTTTAGGGCTCCCGTAGCATGGTCTAATCCAAGAGGCTGGGTGCCTCGAGGATCCTACCCCTCATCACCTATAGTCCGTTTGAGTACAGCTTGATGTCTATCCACTTTCGCTCAAGTGGCATGTGAGCACTCATGGCACACAGAACAGAAATCATCCTGGCCTTCCAGGTGATAGTTGGATGCCTCATCCAACCTGTCATGATCCCTCAGCCCATTCATGGTCATCTCTCTTCTCTTCTCTCCTTGTCGACTCCTCCGAGTCTCTCTACTTCCCTCCTGGAAGTTCTCTGTTCCACTCCTGTTGAGTCTACTTCCTGTCTAGAAGTTCTCTGTTCGACTCCTACTGAATCTACTTCCTATCTGGAAGTTCTTTGTTCGACTTTATTGATTCTTTCTACTTCCTGTGCTTGGAAGTTCTCGATTTGACTTTTGTTGAGTCTCTCCACTTCCTATCTAGAAGTTCTCGGTTCGACTCCTACTGAGTCTCTCTACTTCCTATCTGGAAGTTCTCTTCTGGACTCCCTCTGAGTCCCGATTTCCCACCTAGAAATCCTTCTGCCAACGTCAAGTTACCCCTCTCCGATCGTCTGTGAAACAGTGACCCTGATCCGGATTCCTTGGCTAGAAATCCAGCTAGGCAGGAACTCCCTCTACCTTGGTCTTGCCTTATTAGGTATAGTTCTGACTACAGTTCCCTACCAACTCCACTCTACAACTTACCCACAGCCTCCTAAACCCCAGCAACCTAAAGGTGAGAGCCCCTAGGCTCTGCGTAGTCCTGGCACCAGAAAACTAGCTCCCTCAGCCAATTGCATCATCCCTCTTGGCCTTTGTGTGGCTCTGTGTGAGCCTTTCTTTGCCTCCTTCAGCCTCTACACATCCTCTTCTTGGCTCGAACTTGATGACGTAGGCACTGCGTCAACCCTTCCTTGCTACTTTGCTGTTAGGAATAGCTTCTGTCACTCGAGACAGTTGTTTTCTGTTGCTCTTGCTCTGCTTTGTTGATGTCTAGTTCTCCTGTGATCTGTAACCACCCTTTGATACCATGTTGAAGTTTCTAAGTCTAACAATTAGAAACCCTCCATGCACTTTATTGATTTATTTCTACCTACTTCTTTTGTTAATTAACAATTTATTTATGATGTAAATACTGAAAATAAATACAAGTGCATGCTCAACACATTACAGATCATCAACTGGAGGAAACAGAAACAAGCTCACAAATGACACCGTTATTTTTGGACTAATTTCCTTGGAAAAACCCAATGCGGGAAAACCGGTGCAGCTATATGAGGGTTTTATTATTAATCAATTCTTTTCTGAGTACACTGGGTGCCAAACTAACTAACCCAATAGAGATAAAAAAAAAATTGGCAGCAATACCTATCTTCGGAAATAGGTATTCGGAAATCCTGCTCCACGAAATCCCTCTCCAGCACAATCTGAAGCTCAATGCCAGCCCTCCTAGCCTCTGCGTCAGCCTACTAAGGCTCTGCGCAGCCTCTCTGGCGCTTTGCGTCACTCCTGTAGCCTTTGTGTGGATGACGCAGGCCCTTCTGGCTTTGCGCAATCTCTGTTGCCTCTACGTGGCTCCCTCTGGCTCTGCGTCTGCCTTTGTCTACTTTTGTGCTGGTTTTTCAGCATTGTCCCTACCTCTCTGTCTCGTACTCACAGCCCCTCACTACAACTAATCACTAATTTTATCTCTCTTAGCAAACCCCGCTCTAGATAATAGAATGACTGATCACTCTATGTGTTCTCCAAGTGACCCTCAAGCCTCCTCTTATACTTTTCTCGTTAACAAATCAATGGCCAATATTAAGTCCCTAATCAACAACTAAGATTAGATTTGGCTTGATCCATTGTCTTTTGGACCATTCTAACACAATTTTATATTAATTCACAATAATATTTTAATTTCCCTAAATTTAGAGTTAGGGACTCCACTAAAAATATTAATTATTTTAATATCTCCCAAACTGTTTAGAATCTACCCAAACCCTTTCTGCGTATCGGAGATCTCATGTGCCCTAACCTTTCCACCAAATTTCATGGCTAGAGCACATCCGATGCTACCCCAAATCAATAAACAGAAATGGGATGTAACGTACAAGCTGGGAAGAAGGCATATGTGTCAGGTTTCAGACCAAAGGAGCGCCCAGGGAGAGAAAAATAATGTTATTTCTATAGCTGACTGACTAAATAGAGAAATCATAGACAAATTCTGGAAAGAATGCAGGGTTGAAAAGATCTGAAAATGTCCAGGTCTAACCTACGCTCTGATACCACGTCAAGCACATATAGAATGTGAACAATAGATATGAAAGATAAATATTGAATGCATATATTATTGACATGATATATATTTATAGTACTTTGGTGTGACCCTTGGATTCAAGAAACCAAGTGGTCTCTTAGACTCCAGTGGTTGTTCACATTCCACAGCAACCCATAGAGGATTAGGTGTCCAACAAGAGTTGTGTCCACCTAAAACATATACAAACCATGCTTAACATGCCATAAATTGCCCATAATTTCTTCAGTCTGCACATGGAAAACTCAGCTCCTCAAAACAAGGATTATGCCCTCAAATCCATGCACAAACAGTCCTCAACTTCTCCCTCAAGTCTTAACCTGATTAGGGCATATTGTGCTACTGGAACATCCCTCTAACTTTCTTATTGTCCCTTCCTAACAAGGCTTCTAGCCTTCCTTTAAGCTTGGTCCCTTACCTGGACATGTGGCAACTTAAATAGGCATGCAAACTATCCCTCGACCTCCCAGAGCATGCCACTTTAGACTTTGGTCCCTACCATAGTTTAAAAATTTGGCCGTTTCGAAACGGAAATGGCCAAGTTGATCCGTTTCGTTGCCCTCCGGAGTGACTCAGTAGAAGAAACGGCTCGTTTGGCTGAGTCAGCCATCACTCGGCCAACTCGGTCGTTTCCGTACTGACTCAGCCGAGTCACAAACAGTAGCCCGTAACCCCAGTAAAATAGTGATTTAACAATTTTTTAATGAAATTTTAAGGTGTTTGTTGATTAGTTTGGACTCCAATGTGTTTTATGAATTAGTTAAATGTTATTTGGGGTCCATTTCCCCCTCCCAAACCCTATTTAACACACTCAAATGCTCTCATTCTCTCACAGCAATCTCATGCATTTGAGTGAGAACTTTGAGAGTTAGTGAGCAGTTCTTGAGCTTGTTTTTGGAGCAGCAGTGAGGAGTCTTGGGGGAGAATTGTAGCTGGAGTGAGGAGCTTCTTGGGCAACCATTTGGAGCAGCATTGAGGAGCTTATTGTTGGAGCAAGCTTGAGGAGGCAGTTTGTGCCTGGAGGTATATTTTTTCACCTCTATAAATCTGTTTTTGCTTATTAAATTTTAGGTGCATATCTAGAAAGATTAGAGAGTGTTTTTTGTCAAAGAAATCAACATTGAATCAATGTTGATGTTGTTGTTGTTTTTTTTTTTTTTCAAATTGTTTGCTTTCATTTCCTAGTCAAAAAATGGCACCTAGAGCGAGAGATCCTGCTTGGGCATATGTTGAAATGGTTGATAGTCAAATGCAATGCATATTTTTCCATAGGAAAATTAAAGAAGGTCTTGGGGGCATTAATAGGCTGAAACAACACTTGGCAGGGATTAGAGGCCAAATTACCCCATGTACCTCACTAGAAATTAGGGAGATTAGGAAGCAATTGTTGGCCAACTTTGAGAAATTTAAAGAAGATAAGGCTAGGCAAAGAGACATAGAGGCTGAAATTGGGAGGAAGAGGGAGATACAAAAAATGATGGCTACCAACCCCCATTATGATTTTGAGGGTTCTTCCTCTATCCCTCAAACTGATACATCCAACCCTTTCCGATATGTTCCTCCCTCTTTTGGTTCTGTTCAAGATAAGGGAAATGGTAGAATGAAAAAGGGTGATGTGACTATCAAAAGTTATTTCACTCCCTCCTCTCCATCAGATGCACATGATCCTGAAGTTAGTAGAAGTCAAATGCAACCCACTTTAGATGACCATTTGAAGAAAGAATTGAGGGAGACTGCTTGTAAGTACATAGCTAGATGGTGGTATGATTTGATATCCCCTTTAATCTTGCTCTTTCACCATATTATGAACCTATGTTTGATGCCTTACATGTTGTTGGAAAAGGCTTCAAAGGCCCTACTATGCATGAGCTAAGGGGGTATCGTTTGCAGAAAGAAATTAAACCCATTAATGAGTATTTGAAAGAGTTCAAGGACTCATGGGAAAGAACAGGGTGTACCATCATGTCAGATGGATGGACTGATCAAAGAAACCGTACCATCATAAACTTTCTTGTCTTCTTCCCACGGGGAACCATGTTTTTAAAATCAGTTGATGCATCTAATAAGGTACAAGATGGCCACTTGTTGTTTCAACTATTGGATCAGGTTGTTGAGGAGTTGGGGGTGGCTAATGTAGTTCAAATCATCACAGATAATGCCTCTAACTATGTTCTTGCTGGTAAACTCTTAGAGGAAAAACACAAGACCATCTTTTGGACCCCATGTGCTTCACATTGCATAGATCTCATGCTTGAGGATATTGGAAAAATAGATTGGGTCAAAAACACTATAGATCATGCCAAAAGCATAACAAAATTTATCTACAATCATACATTGATTTTGAGCCTCATGAGGAAACACACTTGGGGCAAGGATATTATTAGGCCTGCCATCACTAGATTTGCTACACATTTTTTGACATTGCAATCTATGCTTTTCCAACATAGAAACTTGCAAAAGATGTTTTCCAGTGATGAATGGAATCAAAAGCAAATTGGCCTAAAAATAGGAAGGAAAAGAATTGAAAGAAAAGTATTGAAGAAACTTGGAGAAGGCAACAGAGATTGTGAAGCTTGCTGAGCCACTAGTTAAGGTGTTGCGATTGGTGGATGGGGAAAGGTTGGCTATGGGCTTCATTTATGAGGCTATGGATCAAGCAAAGGAGAAAATAAAGATGGTATACAAGGATAGAGTGGCAAAGTATGGGCCCATTTGGGCAATCATTGATGAAAGATGGAACAATCAACTCTGTCGCCCTATACATGTTGTTGGGTATTTTTTGAACCCACGGTATCATTATAAAGCTAAGGAGTTAGGAGCTTTGAGGGGGGAGGTCATAGATGGACAGATTGATTGCATTGATCGCATGATCCCATTGGAGTCTGATCAGATGGAGATACACCGACAGGTCACAACCTTCAGCAATGCCTCAGGTACCTTTGGGAAGAACCTAGTAAAGATTGCAAGAGAAGCAGATGAGCCAGGTAAACAAAAATTTCAATTTTCAAATTCTTAATAGTTTTACTTTTTTTTTAAAGTTTGTTGAATCGTTTATAATTTGAAAGTTATATATAATTTGTAATTTTGTTGAGCTAACTCATTACCCTCCTATTTTTTTTGCAGCACAATGGTGGGACGCCTTTGGTGGCCATTGTCCTGAATTGCAAAGGTTTGCAATTCATATTTTGAGTCAAACTTGTAGTGCAACTGGGTGTGAGCGCAATTGGTCTGTCTTTGAGAGGATTCACACAAAGAGGAGAAACCGTTTGGATCAAAAATGGTTAAATGATCTAGTTTATGTCCAATACATCCTCCGGCTCAAACGAAACCAATTGCTGAACAAAAGTCTTGATTCAGATCCCATTGTGTTGGAAGACATTGATCCAACATCAGATTGGGTAGTGGAGAGTCGTCCAGCAGAGTTTGATCCTGATGAGGATCTTGATTTAGATTTAGATATCGAGACATCAGTTGAACTTGAACACGTTGTTCAGTTGAATGCAGATCCCAATCCACCAGCCTCAGTCTCACAACCAGCAAGGACTCCAGTTTTAGGTGCTTCCTCTACTCAACCATGACAAAAGCGCAACCGCATATCTACTCTATCTCAGCGTGCATCTGTTGCAGTTGTACAGCCTGCTAGTGTACCACTTTTACAGTTGCAGTTGGAGATGATGATGAGGAGGAGTCATGGGGCCCCCTATCTGACTCTGATGATGATCCAGAGATTGATCGACATGATCTTGGCTCCTCTGGCAATAGCTACTAGCCAATAGTACTAGTACTGGAGTCTGGTCACGACTCACAGTTTACTTTTGTTGTAGAGGCCATTTCTAGCCTCCTTAGTTATGTGTTTTTTGTTTTGAGTCTTTCATCATGTATGAAAGTTGACTATGTATTGCCATTGGACAGTGCACTGGGTACCATTTTGACATAATGGATTGGTTCATGAGCCTACTTTGATCATATGTTGTCTTCCATCTATATTATAATGTTGTGTTTTTGGAAACATGAATGAAAATCCTTAAAATTATGTTTAAAATCTTTAAAATTATGCTTTTTATAAAAAAATAAATATTTAATGTATTTTTTACAACGACCAAGTCATTTAAATCGAGTCGGCCGAGTCATTACCGTTTTGAAGTCTGAGTCGGAGTTTTAAAACATTGGTCCCTACCTGCAATCAACAGAGACTTTGGCACCTTTTCTATGAAGGAAACCTACACTAAACCAGCCCAAATCCACCCTTAAACAACCCAGGCCCTTCATTTGATCATCTCGGCCCCCAAACAGTGACCAAGAGGTGCTCCAACAACCCTCTTCTTCTTTCTTTGGGGTTTGCCTATAATTTTTGGCCATACAGTGATATCCTTCCCCTAATGCAAGCACCTTTTTGATGCTCAAGAATTTCTTGCATAACCTCACACAATTCCTCCTTATATAGGATTCTCAAGGGCTTGAATGCATTCCCTTAGTGGGATTATACAATTGTCATTAGGCCTTTAACAGTTAGGCTAACTTGACTCCTTCATAGACAAATCCACACACAACATTCAAAAAATCATATCTCAACTAATATAACTCGGACTTTGACGATTTTCAATGCGTTCAGTTCGTCTCGTCATCATCTCCATCCATCCCATGTAGAAATATCCTCGTGGTTTTGGGCCAACAACTTTGCGTGCAAAACCCCAGGCTTGGGTTTTAAGCCCACAAGACCACTTGTGAAGCTCCTTCCTCCAAACCCTCGATCCTCAAGGCTTGGAGTACCTCCCAAGCTACTAAAATCAACACTCCCTCTTAGCGAGGGAGTTACTTCCAAGACAAGGAAGTAACCATCATCATCCGGTGACACTAGCTCATCTAGCATCCATCGCTGCAACATGATCTGTAGAATGAATCCGGAAATCTCGGTAGTGCATCTGCCTATCACATCTTAACCTGAATATCCAAAACCTCCATAGGGTTTCTCCCTCTAAGGCTAGACTCCCTCTAAGCCTACATGATCTCCACTTGCTCAGTCCTGCAAGCACTCATCTTCCTGGATCAAATACCACTTGTGAAAATCCCTCCAATCTCGAATATGCAACATCACAATATGATGAAGTCTTGAGCCTGCTAGTTTGTAGTCCATCACATGAAATAATCTTGATCAAGTTGTTCTCATCCATGCCAAATAAGTCTGTAAGTTGTCCAAACCATCCATGGAAATAACAGAAGTCCATGGTTAGTAATATGCCCTGCAACAAATTGTTGTTCACCAAGATCTCCACCAATCCACCATAACTTGCAGTCAATCTTGTTTCCAAGCCAGTTAAGGCCACATCTCCATGTCTTCAGTTGAACCCTAGACTCTAGGATCTAGAAACCCACAACTCCCTTTGAGTTGTTTGTTGTGCACACTTTGATTCATTGTCCCTCAAAGTATCTCAGACACACTCTGATACCATGTTTTTCCATGACCTTGGTGTCTAGGATAAAATCTTAAATCATTGACACTACAAAACCAAGAATCACAACGAAAATACTTTGCGCAGTGGAATATAAACAATAGTAAGTCTACTAGTGCACAAAATATAGAAAACTTTTTACAATTTCAACCCAACTTCGTTATATTAATGAAACTAAATGATACAACAGTCTAAGGCTCTCGTACTAGGGATAATGGCCCTCATACATCCACTATTACAAGAATACAAAATTGGAGCTTGGTGGAAATCCATCGACAACCAATATACCCTCAACAAGATACTCTGACCATTTGGCTAATGTAATTGACTACAAAACGCCCCTCAGTTGTACCATGTACCTTCCCAACCCATTGTCTCCCGATCTATAGCACTTCCTTTATCAATGCTCCAAGTATCTATGGAAACTGAATCTCGGCCATCCAATCTACTCACTTGTTGTGCCTTATTCCATCAAGGGCACAACACATCGAGACTCTTGTTGAGTTGTTCACAACTCCATTTGTGAACAAATATCAACCTACGCTTCTCCTATTTAGGGCATCCAATCATCTAGGAAACCCCTCTTCTTGGCTACCAACGAACTCCTCAACTAGTCCTCTCATATAAGACCATCAAGATGATATCTACAACATGTTATTGTTTCTCTCTTACCAAGGGATGCAAGCACATTTTTGTAGTCTCCTCCAAAACTCCTACAACAGTCCTCCAATATTTCTGCTCTTTGTCCAACAACATCAAAATATTGTTGACATACCTTTAGGGTTGGTGTGATATTGTTGTAGGTTTTTGCTTCTAGTTAGGGTTTATGCCATCCCTAATTCACTTCTCAAAAAACCTATCTCAACCATAGATTGCCTTCCCTTCAATGTTTCCTCAAGAGGTTAGTACCCAAGATGGCTTGAACGAAATTCTAGACCTTTTGGCCTTCTCCAAAAGGTTGGGACAAAACTTCACCTTATTTGTACCTTGGTCTGTAGGGCGACTTGACTCCTTCGTAGACAAGCCAACACACGACATTCAAAAATTCATATCTTAACTTATACAACTCAAATTTTGATGATTTTTGTTGCATCTGGTTTGTCTCGACATCCTCTATCAGCGCCACCCATCATATGTAGAAATATCCTCATGGTTTTGGCCCAACAACTTTCGATGCAAAACCTCAGGTTTGGATTTCAAGCCCACAAGACCACTTGTGGAGCTCCTTCCTCCAAACCCTCGATCATCAAGGCTTGGAGTACCTCCCAAGCTACAAAAACCAACAATCCATCTAGGCCCATGTGTTCCCAAGTGGTTGTATTCACTTTGGCTATCCAAAGGAAAATCGTTCTAGTCATTTTTGTCAATAATTTCCAAAGTGCACCTGAATCATTTCATAGTTCACTTGAATCATTTAAGTATGATTCTAGGAGAGGTTTAACACATAAAAAAACAACCCACATTGGTTATCTTTTGAAAGTCTTTTCCTATTCTATTAGAAAACCTCCAAATTTGATATTTGTTAATAATCAAATTGAGTAATTGGTTGTCATTCTCCTAAATTATTGATAGCATGTAAGCCAAGGCCTTGGATCTTATTAGGTTTTCAATTTGAATTGAACAACCAAACTATATGTATCTTGAAAAAACCATGAGTTTCTTACTATCTATAACCATGCAGATAGTCAAGTGTGGTGCAACTCTGTATTCCTTTAGCTCTATTTCACTCATCCATTTTTTGAAAGACTCCTACATCCTTCATTCACGTGTGGTATATTCAAACTCTCACGTGAATTTATTTACATATGAGCACTTAATGAGCCAATATGATATTCTTTATTTTTCTTGTTTACTTGAAATAGAAATTTAAGACCCTTTGTTTGTATTCTTTATGTTCCATAATTTATTTCATCATTAGTGTCATTCTTCAATCTTCAAAGAGATTTTTGAATAATATCCCAATTTGTCATAACATGGCTAAATAATATCTAAATGTTTAGTTGTTTGCTTTGATCATTATGACTTCTTCAACAATCATTCTAACATGGCTTCTAAGTATGTTATCCACATATGCAATATAGCTAGTTGAATCTTCTTCTTTACTCTCTTCAATAAGCCTTGTAAATCTTCACTTAGTCTTCACTTTAGTCTTCATGTCACATTATCAATGACAAACTTGATTTCTTTACATGAAGGTCTCTCCGCTGTCCTTCATGGTAGCCAATCAAATTCTCCAAGTTACCTCATGATGACATCAATGATGCATCATGCTCTTCAATTTTATCTCCAAGATTCTTTAAGGCTTCTCAAAATATCTTCAATCTTCTTCAAGGTCACTGCATAAATACTTCAATCAAAGTCTCCAAAACCCTTCACTAGCTTTGATTAGTGATGCACTTACTTGTATGTCCTTAACCAAATTCTTCGTTGTTCTTTGTTCCAAACTCTATTCATTGTCTAGGGTTCAAAAGAGTGTCTTCAATATTTAACCTTTTAAATGCCAATTAGAGATTTTCCCAAACCTTTAGCAAGTCTGCCCCTTAGGATCACAGTTTATCACTATATACTGACCAAATTCGAGCTTGAAGGAGGTCCGAGACTACGGTTGGTTGCTGCAGGAGTTTATATATATAATCTTAGCTGAGTTTGGTCATTATTCACAAGTAGAAGTCCTTCACACAAGATTGTGCCTTCATACCATAGGTCCAGTTTTCAAAAAATCCGAGCCTCCCACAGAGAGTCAGAGACACTTCATTTTTGTTCAAGCTTTGAAGATCATTGGTATGTTGCCCACAGGTGAACTGTAATCTGCAATCTGAGTTTTACAAACAGTGGCAATTCTCTGTTTTGAGGTGCCACTGAGGCTAGGTTTGCAATCTGATCCTTTTTTCAGATGACTATTCACACTAGTTCGAGAATATGATTGTACTTATCATTGCCCACAGTCCGAGCTTAGACAGAAGGCTAGGCGTAGATCTGAGATTTGGTGACCCTACTCCTATATAAGACTGCAATAGGAGATCTAAGTTTTGAAAAAGAAAGGAAGTCCAAGCGATAATGGATAACCTAATATAAATTTGCCCAAATTGTAATCTCTAATGTTCTTCTCGGCTTTTGTCTCCTTTTTTTTCTTCCTCTCTGAAATATTCACCGAAATTTGATAGCTAGAATGAGGAGACGAACTTCTATTTATAGTGATTTTGTCTTCCAAACGAAGGGACACATCTTCTAGGAGCAAGCTAACTTGATATGCCTAGCAAAGGTCGGCTCAAGGACCAAATTAATATTTATAACTTAAAAATTAATATCTCCCAAATTATTTGGATTTTCGGGCCAAGTAAGAGCTCATTGGAAAGCTAAAAATATGCTCTAAAGGATGGTGAAGGTATCACATTAAGAGGGTTTCCTCTAAGGTAGTGAAAATTAATTTTCTTTGTGACTGTCCTTAAATTTATGTGCATAAAATATTTGGAACAGTATGAGGAATGTTTTGGGACAGTGTGGCTACTCCATTGTTTTGCACCAATAATGTCATCATGATAGTATCCAGCATCATGATGAAGGTATAACATCATTTAATGATAGTGCAACCTTCATTAATTTTTCAAACACACCAAAGTAGTTTTCCAATTATGTCAAAGTGTGGTCATTCTTTAAAGAATATGACATTATCACGTGTATGATTTCATCAATTATAGTCCTCCACTTCAAAGGCTTGTATGTTGGCACCTAAGGTCTAGATCACCAATCAAGGCACATGATTGGCACTCAACAACATTATAGTTAGTTCAAGGACTTGTTCGGGCAAGACTTCTTCATTAGTCTCTTGACATCTTCGTGGCTTGACGTCTTCTTCAAACAAGAGTTATGACATCATCATTTGCAACTAGGCATCTCAAGAATATTTTTCATCTCGGCTAGTGCCATATTGACATTAATGACAACCTATATTAACAGCTAGGTTTGCTCTAAATTCTTCCCAAACATTTCTTACAACTAGGTCATATGTGCCCAAGTAGTCTAGTTCTCCAATTTGTCTTGAGATTTCCCTAGTAGCCTCATTCTCTAGGTTATATTGAGATTTCTCATGTAGTCTTTCCATTTCATTCATCTAGAACCAAGTGTGCCCAAGTGGTTAGATGCAACCTATCTATCCAAAGGAATCTCCATTTATTCAGCTTGGTCAAAGTTTGCCAAAGTGCACTTGAATCATTTAAGTATGAACAATTATACCCAACTTGTCAGTCCTCCTAGCTATGCCTAAGCAGGCCCAATTTTTCTAATGAATGTTTATTTGGGTGATGCATGCCTAGTGTTTTTCCCTGGAGACAGTCCTTGGCTGAAAGAACCAGTCCCCAGGATATCCACTAAATTTAATAAAAAAATTAGAGATATTTATCTAGAGACAACACGCTTTTGTGTCTAATCTCAACCTAATCTTGGAGAATAATCAAAACTTAATAGATTGGCCTCTTCCTGATGGTTATAGACTTTGAGAAATAAAATGGAAAGAAGAAATAAAAGTTGAGCAGGGCTTTATTACTTGGGCCAAAGCAATCCAAGGCTTAAACCCTAAAAGATGAGTAGTGAATGTAACAAAAAAAACAAATAAATTGATTATGTTATAGTAATGGAGCGCTTATTAAGGCTTCTTAAAAGAAGGCATAGGTATTTTATGCCACACATTGTAACATAAATAAATTTTCTCTTATTTTAAAATAATCCTGCTACATCGTACATTACTTTCATTTGCAGAAAAAACATAGTTTGAAAAAGAATACAATAAAAGAAAGAAACATTACACGTTGTAACACACCATAGAAAATAGAATCAAACTTCCTTCATATTCATTAATCTCCAAGGAATATACAACTTTACACCTGTAGCAAAAACATGAAAATCTCTAAACTCTTTTCATGGGGTTCATCTCTCTTTAAATAATACATCAAAATTTAGTTTGAAGTTATCCAGTGACTATCAAATTATTAACTACTATAATTGACTTTCACTAAATGAGTCTTTAAAATATTTACCTATAAAAATTTTCTCAAAAACAAGAAATTGGAAATACTAATTTAAATAAAGACAAAATTGAATATGATATTTCATAAACTAGCTTATGTTTCCATTAGCTTCTGGTTCCACTACTTCCATAGTTGGAGGTGAGATCATCTTCTTGCATAGTTGCCAAATTGCTCTGTCTAGATATGGATAATCAAGCATCTCTTGGCAAGTCATATTTAATTTTGAGTGCTTAGTATAATTTGGCTAGGCCAAGAATAGGGTCCTCCCAAACCATAGGAGTTCAAAGCCACATTGAAAACAGTTAACAATGGTTCGGCGATTTAAATATTTCAATGATTCATGAGGCATGCTAGCTTCCTTTTTTAGATTCATTAATTCATTTTCATAAGCTTCTCAGGAAAGCTATATTCCATTTTGATCCCAAAGGTTGGCTAATCTAGCTCTCATTTTTTGGTCAACTTTGTTGTTAAACATTGAGATCACATTTTGAACTTATTTTGTCGGATAGAGGTTTGGATGCGAAGAAGGTTTTTCTTGATAGCCTTTTTTACTTCTACGATAAAGATGTTTTTTCAACCACATCTAGTGCCTTGGGCTCATTTAGAGTTTTATCATTTAAATATGTTATCATATGTTTTGCTTTTGGGACTTTGTCTTCCATCTCATTTTTTGTTATTTTGATAACTAGATCTGACTTTTCTAGTAGATATTTTTGTTCTGCCACAAAGCAAATATATTCCCAAACCAAGTGCATCACCTGTATGATTTATTCCCAAACTATCCACTTACTATCCACTTTTCGTCTTGCAGGGAGGCATTCCCTATAAATTTGGCCTTCAGTTTATTGATTTATTCTTGAGCAACTTGTTCAGGTATCAATTTGTTGTTTCTTTCATTTTCTAAATTGAGATTCCTTGCTTTGATATTAAATTGTTCATTTTCTTCTGCCATAGTGCCTTGTGTTTTCCTCAATTGTACTTCAGATATTTTATGATCTAATAATGATTTGGACATTTGTTCTGGAAGATCCTAAGTATCTGTGACATTTGAAGTGGAAGTGACATAGGCACTAGTATTATGAGGCAGTTCTAAATGTTAAATATTCTCTTTCAATTTGGCAATTTGGTCAATTTTGCGTATAAGATCTTCTAGAAGTTCCTCCTTTTCTTTCTCTACCTCTAAAAAAAATTTTGTGTACATGTTCAATTCTCGACATTTTCAGCTTTTTCCTCAAGGATTGTATTTATGTTTTTCTGTTTTGTAGTAGAACCTCGATAGCCTCTTTTTCTATTAGATCCACTCTCAACTTCATTATTTACTTCATATATTCTGCTAATTTCATATGCTTTTCCCTTGAACTTTCTCTTCCTTTTTTTAAATGATTGTTCATTTTTTGAAGTAACTTTTCTACATTTAGTTGTAGTCAAAGTGGTTTTATTAAGATCGTTATAAATAATTTCTCAAACTTTCCTATGTAAATTAATCTTATCTAGTAGAGGAACTTCATTCATATTACTAGACACATTCATAGCTTTAAACTCTAGGAATGTTGACATAGACTTTGTAGTAGGATGAATAAATGATAATATCAATTGATTCCTTTCAAAATCCATGGTTGAAAGTAACCTGGTCTGATAATCCTAGGTTGACTACATCCATGTTTGTATTTTCATTTCCTTCTCCATATTTATACTCTTTTCTCTTATTTGACTATACTCCTATTTTAAGGCTTATATTTCTTGTGGAACTTTCCCAAAAATTTTAGTTGCACTTGAGAGAGGAAGTGACCATTCAAGATTTTGCAAATGCATTTCAAATATGGGTTGTTATACAGTTAATTGTCTCAACTGAATCTATGGGATTTCTTCTTCAGGTTCCTCTTGTATTTTAGCCCTCTTTCAGACTATTGATATTCCATCTCAATATTTGATTGTTTTGGAATTTCTCTCTTCAATCCTTTCTCCTTAAAATAAGGAGTCTTAATAGAAATACCTTGTGTTCTTTAGTTTCATCTGAGAATGGATCCTGCAAAAATTGATCTCTAATTCGATCATCTTGATTGGCCAATTTTTCTAGCTCAGGTCTATTGTCATGCATGTAATTTCTTGAACCATCCTTGATTCTCCTATCAAATATGACATGGTGGGGATCATAGCACCATGTCTCTCCCTTTGGAAAATTCATATTTTGCAGTATGTCATCCACTTTCTTTAGAGCATATCTTGTATTCACAATAAATGGCCCCACTACTCTTTCAAGCTTGAAAATATGCTCTTTATGCTTGGAGATAAAATGTGTTTGGTCCACCATTAAAATTTTCCTTATAAACTCAAAAGAGAAGATCCTCATTGGAAGAAAAAATGGGACTTGTAGGGTTGAGTTTTTGCACCATACGATTTAATTTTTTTTGTAATCTTCGAAAAGAAATCAGTCTCCTACCCATGTATCAACACTGAGTTGGAGGAATTCTTTCATTTCTAACCAAATTATAGAATGGAGTTGATCATTTAGGAGAGTGAAGGAAATAGACATAAAAGAACTGAGGAACTGAGAGAATCCTTCATTTTTCCCCTTCTTTCTGATTACATTGGTCCAATCAACAACTAATTGGGGTTGATTTCATACATCCGACATATTCACGCAAATATGAACAAACTTATATGCATGCAAACAAAGAATAAAGTCAACTAAATACGAAGGATATATAAGACATGTAATTTTTTTAAAGTGTTGTAATTGAAAATTGATTGAATGGGATAGGTAAGTAGGGAAATCCAATGTAATTTATGGTTATAACATCTGACTGAGAATACCAAGGTTTTTTTCATTGACTATCTTACTATTATCTTCCCCAAGAACCTAACAAATAACTGACAAGGTTTGTTGAGAAACCTTAGAAAATATATGAAGAGGGTAATAAGTAGTTGGTTGAGGAATTGGAGTTTCTGAGGATAGAACAAGTTTAAATAGAATTTTGCTATCCTCCTGAGACAAATACTTATACACCTAGACCAGCCCTTCATCAGTGAATTGTTGGATATTTTAATCAACATGGAATTGGAAATCATCTTAAACAATGGTTGGGATAACTTGAACAACCTTATTGCCCATTCTAGAAATAACGACATTTTGTTGAGGGACGTAGGCATCTCCCAACCAACTAATAAACTCTGGAAAATCATAAACATTGGAGACAATATGGATATAACCTTGACTAGACGAAATGAAAGAGGTCTTTTGCTTAATTAAAACGACCTAGAGCTTCTTCATGAATGGTTAGAAGATCAAGTGGATACTGAAAATCATAAGTGTCCACTTCTCAGTCTATAAGAGAGATTTTACCAAGAGCTTGTGATTCAGAGGACTGGGGTTCTTTAATTTTCATCATTGTTTAATGCGTTGAAAATTTGGAAAGATAGGAAGAATTAAAGATACCTGGTATGCGTTAAGAATTAGAACAAGATTGTAGCACAGAGAATAATGCAGTAATTCGAACCAGAGGCTTAGCTACCCTTCAACCACTTGAAAATAATTTGTGTCTTTCTCGGCTTGAAATCTCCTTTTGTGTTTACAATTATAGCATCGTTTCACATTTAACAACCCAAATGGATGACACATATTGGCGTAGCACTGATGTGGAGTACCACTTCATCAAATTACGTGCAAGATGGAATATATGTCAGGTTCGCTTGACTAACGGTTTTCTCAAAACTATAAAAAACTATGTAGGGTGTGGCTTTGGTAGTTTTAGATAGAAGAGCTGAGGTACCCGTGTTCAACATCAATTGACGGTCTAATAATCAGCAATGTCAAAAAAATCACCAGCACAGGGTTTCTACTTGTTTTAAACTTAGATATGTATGAACCCCCACTTGTCATATGATAGTGAGCCTCATACACGTGGGGAATTGAGGGTTGGGACTTGCGCACTCATATAGCAAATTTTTTATACTATTCCAAGTAGATTATGTAGATGAGGAGGTTACATGTAGAGGGCCCCTTTCCCTATAGCCAAGGCCATCCAACTTATTTAGCATGTTATACTTGTCTCTATCTTCATCCAAGTTCATCTAGTGTCCATCTAACCACTAGACAAGATGACTAATAATCGAAACGGTGCCTTACTATTGGTAGGGGAAATCATCCATCCAAGATGCAACAATGCAAGGTGACTATATTAAGTGCACCTTGCTAAAGGACCATGGAATTTCAATAGAACTATATATCTAACAGAGCCATTAAGTGAGGGTGTTATAGATATACTTTAGAGGGTTGTTTTCATATGAGGAATGACAATTTTTCATAAATTCATATGATAATTTGTATACCACCAAAGTTATCTGTATTCACAATAACCACATGAATGCATGTTCAATTAGATTTTTTAGCAAGGCTTGACCTATATTAAATGGATTGAGTGTGTGGAACTACTAAATACTTTTCTAGATCCTTGTTTCGTAATTAGTTGATTCTATTTCAATTTCAAATGCAATTTTTTATGATTATATAATTTTTATTTTGGAAATGCTTTTGGTATAAATATGAAATCGTTCATATAGTTTTTGGTTCTCATATGATATATTTAAAGAGAAAAATTACATATAAAAAATAAAAATAAAAACATTTTGTTATTCAAAAAAAAAATTGAGTCATATTTAATTGCATAGCTACTTAGTCTCATAGCAGTAAAGGCAACATCCTTATTATTCATAATATTAGCCCCATAGATATCTAATACAAATTCTATTAAGAGAATTGGTTGATAAGAAAAACAATAAGCACATTTTTTTAGCCACTAAGTAGCTAGAAGAGAACCTGAATAGGTCTTAGAGGTCATAGGCTATGTTAACATCATCATAACCACATTGGGAGACATAAAATGTGTCCATCTTTGCATTGTTCATAGCCCACATTATTCTATATTACCTATATATAGTAGTGTCAATGTGACAAGACACTTAAGGGAGCATAACCCACTTGTTAGTGTATCAAAGAGATTAGCCATAGGATTGATAAAATTCAATGTTTCTCCTCCAAGCAATTATTTAGGGTTTAGGTGGAATGTTTTTTGGTCCATAGGAGTTGACGGTGTGAATATATGTATGTTGATTTAAAAGGATTCACATGTCCATATAATTGGCAACCAGGGTTTGTTACCTTGTGAGGCCTCTATGCTATATGCACAACATCGGAATTCCTATCAAGGGGTATGGATATGCATGAAACCTACAAATGGTGATAATAAAGATAGGCCAAACTATTATGATTGTTCTAGCCATAATTTTACCCAGTTACTGGAGTTAAGATCTTATAAACATGATCATTAATTCATGAGGTTTTCCTATATGACTCTGATTTTGCAGTAGTTGATCAATTATGTAGCAGTTTGTTGATTTCGCGGGAGAGACTGTTGATTTTGTAGCAACTGTGTAACCACTTTCCAAAAGCAGACTCAAGGACATAATAAGGCCCAAAAACAAATCAAAATTAAAATCACACCAACTATGCTTAAGCACACCATTCAATCTATTCGAATGATCATCTGTTGAACTTTAACCAAATAAAAGGTTGCAAGAAAATACATGCATAAATAAATAACTAGAAAAGTAAATGTGCACAAGCATTACCTCGAGCGGACCCAAACTCAAGGGTTTGCATTGTGCTCAAAACTCAATTAGACACAGGAATTCAACACAGATAAATATGCACCCATGAGAAATATATATTATCAAAATAATAACAAAGTTTCACCATCATCCTCAAGCCATTGGAGTTCATACATATTTATAAGCATGAGGGAGAGGAATCTCGACCCTAATAGCTAACAAACATTATTCAAAGACTTTGCCTATTTTTCTATATTCAAACGAGACATAGTTACATATTGTTTGGCATAAAGAGCCATGGCGACGCATTGACTGATGTGTGCCAGGGCATCTAATCTATTGGTTTAATAAATGTTCAAGACACGGAGCATTTTCCTCGGTTCGAACATGATCAAAAGGAACAACAAACTCTTATGATTGGCTACAAGCGCTAACCAAAAGAGATGTCAATATTAATGCATAACAAGGATGCCAATGCCTTAGAGAGATGCCTCCTGGCCGCTCCTCCCTTTCAATACTTTTGTATGTTCATATGTGTCAAATCCAAACATTATATGTGTGTAATATATATGCCTATAGTCTTGAATAGCAAGAGTTAGAGACTCCATTTATTTCATACTATATATGCATATAACTTTATAACAAGAAGCACTCTTTAACTAATTTCTAGCTTCTTCACAATGTGAAATAGGAAACTAATGAGACATGTGTTATGCCTTAATAGCACGTGGTAACCATAGACTTTAGAGCATTTGGAAAGGTAAGAAAGGGAAAATGATTTTGCAGTAAAAAGAGTTATTTTGTAGCAAAAAAAAGTTCATTTTGTAGCTCAACACGCTCCCCCCTACTGAGCCTGATGCATGTCTTCATGGATTATCTTCCTCTCCTTCAGGAACTCCCACATGTATACTACTCCACAAATAGGTTATATGACCAAATTTTCCCAAGTAATAATAACCAATGCATCGTTCAAATTCTTTCCACTGCTTCTACTCTTATAACTCATCTCAATTGACAGGGGCGTGGTGTAGAAATTTGGAATAATTTAACACATATTCAATGGAGATTATCCTGATCATGTACTATTGCGGAAAACATACACAATACATAAGCTCCTCTACGTTGATCATCAATATAGCAGCATCAATAACAATAAAACATCAAGAGCATTCACACATTAACACAGTATGTATCCCGGGGAAAGCATCTCGCTAAAAACCCCAACTATCTGTATATTAATGATTGAGTCATGTAACATTACACAGCATAATACTTCTCACAAATATCTCCACCTCTGTTACACACAATACAGCTCAGATCTGAATCAATCACTGGCTCAAATCTCCTTCGTTGCTTGCCTGCCTCCGCTGCTCAATACCTGCTCAAGAACCGATGATAATTCCAAGGCAACCACGTATTTACTTGGAAAAATCACGTGAGCACAAGCTACAATGTGGGCAAACTCATTGGCATACTCAAT